>SJYC01088933.1:0-19678 GCA_006408675.1 Madoqua kirkii
CTTACTTGGGTTTCTCTTACCTTGGGCATGGAGTATCTCTTCACGGCTGCTCCAGCAAAACACAGCTGTGCTCCTTACCCTGGAGGAGGGGTATCTCCTTACTGCCGCCGTTCCTGACTACGCCTATGCCTTCAACGTGAGATACCTCCTCTAGGCCCTCCTGCGCCTGAGTAGCCACCCCTCCTTGGGTTGCTCCTCCTGTCTGCCGGCCCTGGGCTCAGGCATGGGTGGCTCCTCTCAGCTGCCACCCTTGGCCTCAGGCTTGGGGTGGCTCCTCAGAGTGAAAAAGTTGGCTTAAAGCTCAGCATTCAGAAAATGAAGAGATGGCATCTGGTCCCATCACTTCTTGGGAAATAGATGGGGAAACAGTGGCAGACTTTATTTTTGGGAGGCTCCAAAATCACTGCAGATGGTGACTGCAGCCATGAAATTAAAGTACGCTTACTCCTTGGAAGAAAAGTTATGACCAACCTAGAAAATATATTCAGAAGCAGAGATATTACTTTGTCGACTAAGGTCCGTCTAGTCAAGGCTATGGTTTTTCCTGTGGTCATGTATGGATGGATGTGAGAGTTGGACTGTGAAGAAGGCTGAACGCCAAAGAATTGATGCTTTTGAACTGTGGTATAGGAGAAGAGTCTTGAGAGTCTCTTGGACTGCAAGGAGATCCAACCAGTCCTTTCTGAAGGAGATCAGCCCTGGGATTACTTTGGAAGGAATGATGCTAAAGCTGAAACTCCAGTACTTTGGCCACCTCATGAGAAGAGTTGACTCATTGGAAAAGACTCTGATGCTGGGTGGGACTGGGGTCAGGAGGGGAAGGGGACGGCAGAGGATGAGATGGCTGGATGGCATCATGGACTCGATGAACTTGAGTCTGAGTGAACTCCAGGAGATGGTGATGGACAGAGAGGCCTGGCGTGCTGCAGTTCATGAGGTCGCGAAGAGTCGGACACGACTGAGCAACTGAACTGACTGACGGTATGTCAGGGTGACTGTTTTTACATCCTGTTCTTTGATCAAAGGCATCAGTTTGGTTCAGTCGCTCAGTCGTGTCCAACTGTTTGCAACCCCATGAACTGCAGCACGCCAGGCCTCCCTATCCATCACCACCTCCCAGAGTTCACTCAAACTCATGCCCATGGAGTCGTGAGGTGAACTATTCAAGTGAAGGCTCAGGGCAGGTTTTGTATGGCTGATATTCTGTACTTGATGTAAGCCAATGGAATCGTTGATGTAGGTACACTGGTTTCCCTTCAAGATTCGTTCAAACTTCTAGATTTGAAGTTTGAAGAATAATGTCTCTTTTCGATTTCCCTGCAGCATACTCAGAAAGCCATAGGAATCGGTGCAATCATGGATATTGTTGCCATGTCTTTCACCCATAGAATCATGAGATTAAATTTTCCATTTCCTTGATTCTCCAGGTTTCAGGTACACTTGTACTGGTCGAACTTGGCACACACTGCCCACTCAGCGGGGTTTGCTCTCGTAGGCTTCCAAGACTGCCTGCATGCCCTCCACACTGACCTGCTCACCTGTGAAGTGCTGGCATGGGATCCGATCAGATTGGCCTGGGCAGGGAGTGTGGCTTTAGCACCTCCGTCTGCCTGCTCCATCCCTTGCCAAACTGTCTCTCTGCTGGGCTGCAATGGGGGAGCTGAGCGAGCTGAGGAGGGGGTAGGGAGGGCAGTGCCCCTAGATGCTAGCTAGACAGTTACACACAGACCCAAAGCCCTAGATGCCCAAGTGCCACAATATAGAGAAAGCCTCAGCAAGACATCCGCTGTGGTAGATCTGGTTGTGCATTGCACATACATATAGGGCCAAACCTGCCCCTTAGGTATTTTAAAAATCAACTTGCTCGTGAGACTTTACTACATAATGACTTTCTGTTTATAAGAGTATTGGCCTAATATTCTGAACCCTCATCTTGTTGATTTCTAGAACGTATGTTTTCCTATATAGATGTCTTCCTATAGTACCTAGAAAATACATATAAATTGCTGCTGCTGCTAAGTCACTTCAGTCACGTCCAACTCTCAGTGATCCCATGGACTGCAGCCTACCAGGCTCCTCCATCCATAGGATTTTCCAGGCAAGAGTACTGGAGTGGGGTGCCACTGTTAAGCACTTATAATTCTCAGCCTTGTTTATCTGAAAGATTGTTACTCACACTGCCGTTTTCTGAGTTTCAGGTTTATTGACTCAACTTCTCCACTTGTATCATTGGCTTCCTACCTCTTTTTGTTTACAGGCAGCCTAGGGGGAAGCTGTTTAAAATCCAAAGATACATTTCTTCTGCTCTGGGAGACAGCTCTTACTAGGCATCCAATTCTTGGCATTGTTTGGAAGACTATCCTGTCTATTTCATGACAAATTTTTACTGCAAGTGGTTAAGCCGAGGAGTGAAAGAGAGGATGACAGATAAAGATGGTTTTCTTTAGCTTCCTAAGCCAAGTCTCCCAAATAAATCTTCATTATTCTGTTTTCAGATTTTTAACTTGGATCTAAGGAAATATAAACACCCATTCCAAAGTTTGGCATATTTTCAGATTGTATTTGGTACAGGCTTATACATACTTCTTTCTCTTTCTTTAGTGCAGAGATCTGAGGACGCATTATATATTATGCTGGTACTACTGCTGCATCTGAGATTGACTAGCTGATACTGTATTACCACATTTTATCCTCCTGTCTATATTCTCTTGACCTCACCTGACTCCCAGGCCCTCAGCAACTTCCTCCGTCCAGTTTCTGACCCCAAGAACTACTTGTGGGTCTGATGTGTGATTTTATACCTGAGGCCAAGCAAGCAAAAATATACGGAGCCCCTTGTTCCTTTCACCACTTCTAGAAACACACATTGCCTAGACTGTGATGGCTTCCCCAAAGCTGCTGAAGGGACCAGGTGAGAGAACTTTCTAAATGTCTGTGCATCAACTCTCACCAGTCCAACTGCGACCAACAAGACACAGAAGACGAAGAAAGAGAGCAGGTGGGTAAATGTCATCTCACTTCTTCCCTGAGATGGGCTGTTAGAGATACAAGGCTCTGCCGTGCCATTGGGGTAAGCCATACCACACACGGCCAAGCAGGTGCCCAGCTGACGGCGTGGCTGCATCTCCCTGCAGCTCTTTGTGAAGCAGTGGTCAGTGTGATAACATGTCAGCTTGGATGTGCTTCCCATTGTTCGCTGCCACATTTGCCCTTTTCTTCACTCTTGTTAACTTGGAATTCTTTTCTTTTTTTAAACATTTATTTATTTGTTTGTTTGTTTGTTTGTTTGTTTGTTTGGGTCTGCACTGGGTCTTAGCTTAGGTGCATGAGCTCCAGAATACGTGCGCTCCGAAGACTGTGGAATGTGGGCTGTCTAGTGGGGGTACGCAAGCTCAGTAGTTGTGGTGCATAGGCTCAGCTGCCTCAAGGCAGGTGAGAATCTCAGTTCCCTGACCAGGACTTGAACCTGCATCCCTTGCATTGGAAGGCAAATTCTTAACCACTGGACCACCAAGGAAGTCCTTACCCTGGAGTTCTCTTTCCAAAAACGCATTAGCACCACAGCCTTTTGTTACATTCAGTTTTCAAGGGAATCCAGGGAAAGACATCTGTGCATGTATATATGTGCATAATTTTATATGTACCTATATATACTATATATATAATTATACAAATACAGTTTCATATATAAATATATAGACATATATGAAAAATTACAACCTATGATAATTTATTTCCTTCCATATAAAATTCCATACCACATAAAATCCCTAAGTATGCTATGGTGACCTTATGACATAAGACATTTAAGTCATAAAGAATTTATAAACCTTAGAATTTGTGTTTGCTGTTTATGGTGTTGTTTTGTTCTTTGCTAGTGGAGAAAAAAAGCTTTACACAAAGTAATAAATATGAACTTTGTAAAACAGCAGCTATAAATTTTGGAAAAATGATCATTAAGAATGCTAATCCTTTAGGAAAGGAGGGTTTCAGACTCTCAAAATTCTATATAAATGAAATAAGTACCATGAAGACTTTTAGCTTAAGACATTTTTCAGCTAAAATACTTCTCTCTTAAATGTTATGAAGCCTGAAACCAAAAATCAGTTTCAGTTGCTCTGCTAATAGCAGGGGCATGTTTTAAGATTAATGTCCATTTGACAGGTTTTGTATGTGTGCTATTTTATTTCATGTTGGGTAGAAAATAAGGCAAACTTCTAATGCCATTTGCAGTATACTTTTATAATATACATAGCAAAACAATACATATGTTTAAATGATCTTGATTTTATCCTTATTTCCCAATTCTAAATCAAGGCATGCATATTAATTTGTGGATTGATAGTCCAGCATTATTGATCCTGATCAGTATCCTTTTCTTACGTCAGCCTTAGGGATCATTTCAGAAATCAGACTATTTGTAGTTGATTCATTGCTGTCTGTGGGGGAAGGATAATTTCATATTCATTCAAGGCCTATCTAAGAGTCCACACACTTCAAAACACTGAGGAGGGATCATGGACGATACAGCCCTAAGATAAATCCTATAAAATAATTTCAATCACAACCTTTCAGAACTTACCAAGCAGAGAGATCAGGGAAGAAAACTACCAAGGCAAACTTTTCAAAGAGGAATCTTTTCAGAATTACTGGTCCTTGGCCATTTGGCTGAGAGTACAGAGTGAAATGAAGTCCATAAAAATACCCCTGAGGTGAAGGATGAAGGAACTATATCTCTGGGCCACTGGGACAAGAGCACTTTCAAGAAGAAAGCAAACTTAGTATCCTGTCCACCAGTCCTTCCAGATGCTGGAGGGAGTGCTCTTCTGAATCAGGCCTAGATCAGCCCAAGTAGAAGAGAGATCCTACAGAGATCTGGAAAGGAGACCCAGGGGAAAGAAGAAGAACAAGGCCCAGTGGCTAGCCCGGGACATAGCACACAGTAGGCATTCCATGTGTGGAATGTGACTGTGGAATAACCAATTTCAGTTCTATGTGGGCGACATCTGTGCAACACTGAGCAAGTGGCTTTTTCACTTCTTTCCTTTGAGCCTTAATTTCTCCACCTGTACAATGGGGATATAAAAATTCTTACTTTAAGAATAAGTTCAAGGATAAAATGCAATAATAATAGTACTTTGGAATTCACAAAGGCATAAACCCAGGAATGGAAAAACAGAGAGCAGCATCCACATTCTTCTTTTCAAATACGCACAGATTTTAGCATTTATCATTTTTAGTGTTCCCTACAAAAGCAGATTCTGATATGAGGACTTGTATCCAGGTAGTCCAGTTGAGGAGCAATTCTTAGAAGAAGGAGAGAGGGAAGAGGGAAAGTTAAGGAGGAGGGAAAAGTTAATTTTTGAGGTCACTTCTGTGGACAACTGGGGCTTGTTCTTGCAGGAGGGTTTATAAAAAGTATATTAATGTATCTTAGAACTATCCACATGGGGATGAATTTATCCATCTGTTTCCACACTCCATTAAGAATGTCCCTGGAAGTGGTACTCTCCAAGGCCATTCAAATCCTTGAGAGAGCAGGTTTCCATCAGGGTCTATAGAAAAATATGTGTACATAACAGAAGATATCATGAGGTGAACTGAAGTCCACGGGGAGATGAGGCTCAGCGGATTTGAGTACAGCCACTGGAGATAACAGATACCATTTTAGTAGCAAAAAAGCAGAGCGAATTTTTTCTTTGGCAGTCTTCTATTTAATATAGCATATAATTGAACATGGAGTATAACCCTGATATTTGCTGAATCCTCTTGCCTCACAGAAATCTTATTGAACTTAACCTTACTGACGCCCAAAGAGACCCCAGCTTCACTTTTTGCAGATTCCTGACAGTTCAGGATCTCTGTTTCTTGGCCTATTACCTAGAATCACAAAGTCCAACCTTTTTATCAATTTCTATAGAAACATTATGTGGGTTGAGTAGCTTTAAGACTTAAAGGATCTGGGGCATGGGGAGGTATCATCACTCAGTCATGTATGACTCTTTGTAAGTCCCTGGACTGTAGCCCACAAGGCTCCTCTGTCCGTGGAATTTTCCAGGCAAGAATACTGGAGTGGGGTGCCATTTCCTACTCCAGGGGATCTTCCCTCACCCAGGGATTGAACCCACGTCTCTTGCATTTCCTGCATTGGCAGGCAGATTCTTTACCCCTGTGCCACCTGGGAAGCCCCATGGGGTCCCTCTCATACTGCCTCCTGTCTGTCATCTTGCTCTCTCCACTCACCATTCCCTCTTCTTATCCTGCACCTTCAAGCCTGTTCACAAATGTAGCCCATTTGCTCACTCACACAGAAGATCATCCATACTCAGTCCTTAGAAGCTTGGCTTCTCTCTACAAAACTGGTTTTTTACCATCAAGAAGTTCTTATATAATCTACTAAATTGTTTTTCTCCATCGCATGAAATAAAGATATATGATTTCCTCTGTGTGACTCAATAAAACTGTTTTTGAGTGAAAAAAATCTTGTCATAAACATTTTCTTTTTCCTAAACTATCCCTTGCATAAAATAGAATACTCATGGTAGACTAGCTCAATTCTCCCTTTAAAATGCTTGCCTGGCTCAAAGCATTTCTCCTAACTCTTTAAAGTTATTATATTTATACATTTTTCTTTTCGTGATTTTTGAATAATGCATACCTCTTCCCACTAGAATGTAAAACCTCCAACAGTGTTGCAACCAAGTTTTACTTTGCTTGGTGCTAAATCATTGGTACCCTGTGATCAGTCTGGCACAAAAGTAGGTGATCAGTGAATGAACAAGTGAATGAAATTTTATCTGTGAACTTTTAAATTTCTTCTTGCATAGGTAGAAGAAAAGAATTGGAGAAAAAGAAAGGCTCAAGTCCCAGAAAAGTGTCTTGCTGAAGGTCACAGAACTGATTGGTAGCAGAGTGATTTAACAAGCCTGCCACACTCATTGCTTCAGCCCTCTTGTAACATTAGACTGTAATTCATTGTGATATTGCCTAATAGGAACAGTATGATAAAGCCAGGGTTTTCTCTCAAACCTCTGTGCTTGACTTCAGAAATATCAAACAAGTCTGGGCTCAGTGTTCTCCAATTCTTTTTTTCCCTCTGGGAGATATCAAATGATTATAGTTTACGTTGGAAAATGATGCTTTGGGGCTACGTCCCTCCCCCATCTTTTGAAATAACTACTATTTTTTAAAATTTTTACTGGGGTACAGTTGAATTACAGTGTTGTTCGTTTTTGCCGTACAGCAAAATGAGTCATTTATACATGTACACATATCCACTCTTTTTTACATTCTATTCCCATTTAGGTCTTTACAGACTAAGTAGAGTTCCCTGTGCTATATGGTAGGTCCTTATTAGTCATCCATATTGCATAGTGAATTGATGCTTTCAAATTGTGCTGCTAGAGAAGACTCTTTCATGTGAAATCACAGCTTTAAAACACCACTTTATTTCCAATGAAGCGCTCGGTGATTTAGGACAGGGATCATTCTTCACATACACCAAACAGCAATGAGCTCTACTCTCAGGAACACACAGAACAAACGGCACAGGAGGACAGCACTTCTAAGGTCTCATAAAAACAACTAAGGAAAGCTGTTGGTCTGCTCTGGGACTTCAAAGAGCCCCAGAAAATCACGTAAAAGTAAAGGGGAGTAAAAAAAAATCTGACTTTATTTCAACACCTCTTAAAAGGAGTCAGATCAGAATATAAAATTCCACTCAGAGCCTGGGGATGGATGCACTTTTATTTTCTTATTTTTTTCTGCTCTGCCAGGGTGAACAGCTTAGGAGCTCAGGAGGGGAAGCCTGTGGCTTCAAATCCAGGTGGAGCCCACTTTGCTGATGACTTTTGAGAAGGGCAGAGGGAAATCAGAAGTTGTCATCTAAGCACCTGGAATTCAAAACCATGTCACTACCTAAATATTATGCAACTTGTTTCAAGACAGAGCTTGCAAATACAAACAGTGGACAGTCATTTCCAGCTCTTTGCGACCCTGTGGACTGTAGTCTGTCAGGCTCCTCCGTCCATGGAATTCTCCAGGCAACAATATTGCAGTGGGTGGCCATTTCCTTCTCTAGAGGGTCTTCCCAACCTGGGGACTGAAACTGGGTCTCTTGCATTAAAAGGTAGATTCTTTACCATCTGAGCCACAAAGGTAGCACACACACAAACCTCACGTGCACTAGGAAAAGGGACAAGAACAGTAATTTGATAGAAGCCTGGACCAGACCTACAGGCCTCTCACATTATTTACCCTTAACCCATTTCTCAAAGATTTACTTATGTTACTGCCAATATTCACCAAATGCCATAAAAGTTCACTATTTTGCACAAAGCAAGGGGAAATGGTGCTTTTAGTAATGGCGCAGAGATGATATTCACTTAAATGTGTTAATGTTATTTCCTGAAAACTTGCTTACACATTTTAAATGGTAAGCTATCTTTCTGATCATAAATGTCAACAATAGCCTTGAAGCACTATTCCAAATTAGTATAGCTAACACCAATGGTATTCACTACGAGTGACTTACAAATAATCTCTAGCACGTAATCCCTACCTAGGATCCTACCTGTTATATACAAAACCATTTAGAGCTTAGTGGATTGCCTGCATTCCCATAAGGACACCATAAATTATTTCTCCCAGGGAGAAAGCATTTTAAAAGGTATATATGATAAGGAAACTATCAGAGCAACCCATCTCTGTTACTGTAGAGGGTAGGATAATTTACCTCCTTCCTTCACTCTTCTTTCTTCTATACTTCAACCTGGTTCATGAAGCCAACTGTACTTTAAAACAAAACAACAACAACAAAAAACTAATGACCCTGCTTTGTAACATGTTCCATATGTTTCACAGCTTCATGAAACAATTCCATATTAGTTTCCCTAGCCTAGTGTTTAGATCGTGACATCTGTTTTTTCCTAGGTTTTCATGATTTATTTTGGTGTCTGTGTGAACTTGCTCTATAAGAATAAAAGGAATTTGCTTAGATTCCCTTTTCCTGGAATGTATCCTGGTGCCGTGCAGACTATCAGACTTCTTATCCACAGAAGATCTGCCACCATCAAGCCTGGAGCTGCCACTTACTATGAACACACTCA
This sequence comes from Madoqua kirkii, assembly GCA_006408675.1. Taxonomy (NCBI): domain Eukaryota; kingdom Metazoa; phylum Chordata; class Mammalia; order Artiodactyla; family Bovidae; genus Madoqua; species Madoqua kirkii. Next base: position 9,108 of record SJYC01088933.1, read on the forward strand.
AGTCATTTCATCTCTCTGGACCTCAATTTCCACATCTGTAAAATGGAGATGATAGCAGAAATAACTGTTTATAGTGTGTGAAGAATGTTTAAATAATTATATGCATACGCACACACACACACACACACACACACATAACCTTTTGCCACCTGATAACCATTTGCTGCATGAACAAAGAAACGAAGGTCAGCAAAGGTACAGAGTATGAGAAACCTATCTCTTAGAGACTTTTTTTGCCCTTTGACATTAATAACTAAAGCAACCAACATTTATGATGTGCCATGCTCTGATCAATCAATCAAGTCAATATATATAAATATAGGTTAAAAAAAAGGTAAAATTAGCACCAAGTGAAGCCAAATTTGAGACTGGAGCTAAAGACAGTCAGGAATACTAATCCTATTTTAATATGCTATTCATCAGATTTTTATATCTTGACATTTTTAAAACATTGTATCAAAATATTAGGTATCTTGATTACTTGGTGTGCCCTCCTCCAGTTATACTTTATGTCCAAAGAACAAGCCTCAGTTGTCACAGTTGCTCCTGGACAACTGTGAGCAAGTGAGACTCAGTTCCAGTCTTCATGCTACTCAGAATCAAGTGGGAGGAGGGACAGGCCTTAACAAAGTCATCACAAGAATATTTATAATTTTTTTCCCATTAAAAATGCAAGAGTTTTATATTTTCCCTTCAGCCTGTGTATGAGTACAGAGGCTCTTTTTGAAATTATGAGCTTAAGTTTTAGTTCACTCATTTTTCAGTAAAGAGATATTCCGTGTCTACTACATGCCAGGCACTGCTCTAGGTGCTGGGGAAGAACAAAAGAGACACAATTTCTACTTTCATGAAGTTATAGTCTAGTATGGAAGAGAGATAATGAACAGCACAGATGAACAAAATACACCATCTGCCATATGGTGCTAAGTTATAAAGTTTGTGTTATAAAATAAATGGAAGGGAGAGAAAAGCTATCAGAGAGAATTAAAATGTTAGACAAGAAACGTTGGAATTGTGACCTTGGGGATGTGAGAGAGAGGAATACAGCAAACTGCAAGGAAATGGTCCAGGCGAAGGCAGCAGTTACTGCAGAGCACAGACCCTGAGGTGGGAATGTGCCTGGTAAGTGTTTAAGAAAATGGCAAAGATGGGAATGGGGTCCAGTGGCTAAGATTCCACACTTTCGCTGCAAGGGGCACGGGTTCAATCCCTGGTCAGGAAACTAAGATCCCACGTGCTGCATGGTGCGTCCAAACAGACAAAACTTTTCAGAAAGGAAGGAAGAACAAAAATAGCAAAAAGGCCAGGGAGCCAAGGAGAGAGTGAGCAGGAATTCAGGTCAAAACCTTAATGGTGGACTGATCACGGCGGACCTCTTCAATCATAAGTGCTCTGCTTTGCACTCTGGCCTGGCAGGCAATCACTGAAAGGATCTGGGTAGAGGAGTGAGATCTGACTTAGGCTTAGCAGGATCAGGCCAGTGCTGGGCGGAGATGGACTCACCAGGAACAAGAGAAGTCGGACCATTGAGGAGCTCACCACACAATCCAGGCGGGATGTGATTGTGGCTTGGGCAAGTGTGAGAGCTCTGGAAGAAGAATCTAAGCAGTCAGATTCTGGATGTATTTTGAAAATGGAGCCAACGATGTTTGCTATTGCTTTGCATGTGACATGAAAGAGAAAAAACGTGTAAAGGTTTTTGGTCTAAGCAGCTGGAAGAATGGAGTTATAATCCACTGAGATAAGAATGTAAAGAAGTAGGTCTGGGAGGGAACATATAGGCAATTGGTTTTGGATACGTTAATTTCAAAATGCCTGTTAAACACCAAAATGGATACAAGAAGCAGACATTTGGATAAGGTTTGAACTCTAGAGCTAGGGAACCATTTGGATGTAGAGATACAAAGTTGGGAGTCATCAACACATGAATGTGAAAGTGTTAGTCACTCAGTCATGTCTGACTCTTTGCTATCTCATGGACTGTAGCCTGCAGGCTCCTCTGTCCATGGGATTCTCCAGGTAAAAATACTGGAGTGAGTAGCCATATCCTTTTCCAGGGCATCTTTCTGACCCAGGGATCAAACCCGGGTCTCTGGCATTGCAGACTGATTCTTCATTGGTATTTAAAGCCATGGTATTAGAGGCCGAATGGGCATAGATAGAACAGGGAAGTGGTCAGAACTCAGAGAAGACGAACTATCTGCGAAGAACTAAACACTGCTCATTGGATGTAGCAAAGTGAGATGACCTTGATAAAAGCAGTTTTAGTAAAGCAGTGTCAGTAAAAAGCCTGATTTAGTGGATTCAAAAGAAAACATAGAAATTTTAGAGAATGCATTTTAAGCTCTGCTGTAAAAATAAGTTGAGAAATGGGAGAATGACTTAAGGGAAAAGAAGTTCTTGAGAGAATTTTCAAGTTTTTGTGTGTGTGTGTTTTTATCATTTTATTTATGGGCTATTCTGGGTCTGCGTTGCTGCATGGACTTTTCTCTAGTTGTGGCGAGCAGGGAGTGCGCTCCAGCTGCAGTGTGTGAGCGTCTCGCTGTGGTGGCTTTCTTGTTGCAGAGCACAGTCTCTAGAGCATGTGGGCTTTGGACGTTGTGGCTCCCAGACTCTGCAGCACAGGCTCGGGATTGTGGCACATGGGTTTAGCTGCTCCGGGACATGTGGGTTCTCCGATCAAGGATCGACCCTGCGTCTCCTGCACTGGCAGGCAGATTCTTTACCACTGAGCCATCAGGGAAGCCCTGTTTTGTTTTAGAAACGGGGAAAGCATACCTTGTTTGTGCACAAGGCAGAAGACAAGGATGATATCAAATGAGAAGGTGTAATAGGTAATAAGTCTGGTCTGATAGCCCAAGTGTGTGTGTGTGTGTGTGTGTATGTGTGTGTGTACGTGTTTCCATTGTCAGAGGAGGGAGTGAAAACAGCCAGAGAGACAAGGAGGTCTAACAACTACACCACTAGCTCACGTCAAGCCAGTGGTCCAAAGAAAGCAACTGGAATACAGTCTCCATTTGGCAGGGCGGCAGGGAAGCAGTGTGTCCCTTGGAGAGCCAGAGTGGGTGATAGCCAGCCATGGTTCTCTAACTTTCACTTGCATCAGAATCACCTGGAGGACTTGTTAAAATTCAAATTTCTGAACTCTACCCCAGGACTTTCTTTTTCAAATTAATTTTTATTAGAGCATAGTGCTTTACAATATTGTGCTAGTTTCTACTATACAGCAAAGTAATCGGCTATACGTATACATATATGCCCATATATGCCCTCCCTTTGGGACTGACTTCCCGCTCCGGTCACTATAGTGCATTAAGTAGAGTTCCCTGTACTGTGCAGCGTGTTCTCAGTAGTTATCTATTTTCTGATGCAACAGATAAGGGTGGGGTCTGAGAATCCGAATGTCTAACCAGTTCCAATGATGTTTATGCTGCTCTTCCTGGGGGATCCAATCCACTGGGTCAGCGCAAGAAAGTGAAAGTAATGTTCACAAAAGAGGCTCTTTAAGCTTGTGACTTTTAAATGTTGGTATCAGCTACAGCCTGGTCCATTTATAATTAACCTCAACTTTCAATGATTTTTAAGTCAACACTTAAAAATTCATTATTAAACATAGCTCAATTTTTTTTGTGTCCCTTTACACTATTGATTTGTAAGAATGTTCATTTCAAATAGTGCACATAAATGTTATTTCAGGTTGAAAAAAGAAATATATACCTTCTTAATCCAATTTCAAGTATTTTTTAGCCGCTTACTTGTTTTATCTGTTCCTTTGGATCTGTTCCATTCACCTTGAAAACATTTTACTTGGAGCCAAGTTATTCATTCATTCATTCACTTATTCAGCAGATATTCATTGAGCACCTACTTAGTATCAAGTACCATGTATCACTTGGGATATAGCAATGGAAAAAAAACATTTCGGCCTTTGGAAAGCAAGATTGCAATTCAAAGAGAAAGAGATAATTAAATAAAACAAACACATATAACAATTCAGCTGGTGATAATTTTCACAATGGATCAAAATAAAGCAGGAGAGGGGATAGGAATGCAACGCAATGAAATACATGATGGGTTGTCAGGTAAAGCCTCAGTAAGAAAGTGATACTTCAGCAAGAATATGAAGGAGGTAAGGAAATAAGATATCCAGGAGAAGAGCGTTCCAGACAAGAAATTAAACAGGCTCCAAGTCTGGGGCATACCTAACATGTTTAAAGAAGAACAAGGAGTCCACTGAAGTGGCTTGTACAGGGGAGAGGCTGAGGAGTCAATGAGATCAGAAGGCAGTGCGCAAGGTTAGGTCAAAGGACTGTGTCAAGTTTTACACCTTTAAGACAGCTTTGGCTTTTCTCTGGAATGTGAAGTCAAGTGGGCCTTAGGAAGTACCACTGATGCTGTGAAAGTGCTCCGCTTAATATGCCAGCAAATTTGGAAAACTCAGCAGTCGCCATGGGGCTGGAAAAGGTCTGTTTTCATTCCAATCGCAAAGAAAGGCAATGCAAAAAAATGTTCAAACTACCGCACAACTGCACTCATCTCACATGCTAGCAAAGTAATGCTCAAAATTCTCTAAGCAAGGCTTCAACAGTACGTGAACTGAGAATTTCCAGATGTTCAAGATGGATTTAGAAAAGCCAGAGGACCTAGAGGTCAAATTGCCAACATCCACTGGATCATCAAAAAAGCAGGAGATTTCCAGAGAAACATCTATTTCTGCTTTGTTGACTATGTCAAAGCCTTTGACTGTGTGGATCACAACAAACTGTGGAAAATTCTTAAAGAGATGGGAATACTAGACCACCTAATCTGCCTAATGAGAGATCTGTATGCAGGTCAAGAAACAACAGTTAGAACCAGACATGGAACAGACTGGATCCAAATCGGGAAGGGAGTATGTCAAGGCTGTATATTGTCACCTTGCTTATTTAAATTATATGCAGTGTACATTATGTGAAATGCCAGACTGGATGAAGCACAAGCTGGAATCAAGATTGCTGGGAGAAATATCAATAACCTCAGATATGCAGATGACACCACCCTTATGGCAGAAAGTGAAGAGGAACTAAAAAGCCTCTTGATGAAAGTGAAAGAGGAGAGTGAAAAATCTGGCTAAAAGCTCAACATTCAGAAAACTAAGATAATGACATCCAGTCCCATTACTTCATGGGAAATAGATGGGGAAACAGTGGCTGACTTTATTTTTCTGGACTCCAAAATCACTGCAGATGGTGATTGCAGCCATGAAATTAAAAGACGCTTACTCCTTGGAAGGAAAGTTATGACCAACCTAGACAGCATATTCAAAAGCAGAGACATTACTTTGCCAACAAAGGTCCGTCTAGTCAAAGCTATGGTTTTTCCAGTAGTCATGTATGGATGTGAGAGTTAGACTGTGAAGAAAGCTGAGAGCTGAAGAATTGATGCTTTTGAACTGTGGTGTTGTAAAAGCCCCTTGAGAGTCCCTTGGACTGCAAGGAGTTCCAACCAGTCCATCCTAAAGGAAATCAGTCCGAAGGACTGATGCAGAATCTGAAGCTCCAATATTTTGGCCACTTGCTGCAAAGAACTGACTCATTTGAAAAGACCCTGATGCTGGGAAAGATTGAAGGCAGGAGTAGAAGGGGACAACAAAGGATGAGATGGCTGAGTGGCATCACTTACTCGATGGACATGAATTTGAGCAAGCTCTGGGAGCAGGTGATGGACAGCAAAGCGTGGCATGCTGCAGTCCATGGGGTCACAAAGAGTCAGACATGACTGCAACAGAACTGAACTGAGGCTTTTCTTTGTGTGAACTGGGCAGTCAGTGGAGGATTTTAAGCAGTGTAGAGCCATGAACTGACTTGCATTTTTTAAAACTGAAGTATGGTTGATTTGCAATGTATTATTTTCACGTATATGCAGTGATTCAGATATAAATATATATATAATGTATGTATATATATACATACATAATCTTTCTCAGATTTTTTTCCATTATAGGTCATTATAAGATATTGAATATAGTTCACTGTGCTATACAATAGATCCTCTCTATTGATTTATTTTGCATGCAATAGTATCTCAAACTCTTAATTTATCCCTCTCCACCTTTGCCCTTTGGTAACCATGTCTATGAATCCATTTTTGTTTTGTAAATAAATTCATTTGTATCTTTTTTATTAGATTCTACCTATAAGTGGTATCACATGGTATTTGTCTTTCTCTTTCTCACTTAGTATGATTATCTCTAGGTCCATCCATGGCATTGTTGCAAATGGCATTATTTAATCCTTTATTCTTATTACTCCTTCTGAATAATATCTCATTGTATATATGAACCATATCTTCTTTATCCATTCATCTGCTAATAGACATTTACTGCAAAGCAGAGTATTTTGTAATAAAAATATTAATTTTGCATTAATCTGTATTGAAATAATATTAAGAGTCATGAGATTAGATGAAATCACCCAGGGAGTAAGTAGAGTGATGAGTATAGATAGAAAAAATAAGAGATCTAATGATCAAGCCCTAGGTACTTCAACATTTTAGAGGAAGATAAAATAACTATGTAGCAGAAGGTTGAAGACTTACTGTTCATCTGAAATGGCAACCATTACCCACCCCAAGCCAATCAAGGAAATGTCAAATATCTGAAATGTTAAATATCCAATCTTTTTTCAAAACTGACAGAGATATGAACTCTTATTAGAAACAATCAGTTTTTAAATATTAGAAAATAATATTTTTCTGAACATTTTGCAGGCCAATCAAAATACGTTCACTGGCAAAATGCAGATCTTGATTGTCAGCTTTCAATCTCTGATTTATACTTTTAAAAAGATTATTTCTGCTCTCATTACAATGAACTTAGAAAAAAAAAAGGGGGGGGGCAAGTAGAGTCTGCCTCTAAACTGTAGGAGTTAAAGTTGATATTACCTATAAAATCTTAGAACAATGTCCAGTGCATAGTAGAAAATAAACATCAACTCTTGTATTATTATTATTGTGACTTATTTGGAGCTTATACATTCAGAACGAAAAACAAAAGGGCCAAGGTGGCAGTTTTCAGAGGGCAGAGCAAGGTTATGTATCCAAATTATGCCAACATGCTAATAAGCGGCCAACAATTAACTCTCATCTTGAAAAGAAGGGAAAAAAAGACATAAAATACCTACTAAGTAGGTGGTTGCCAAGAATATACTTTAACATATTCTAATTAGACTTAAATTTTGGCACTCACTTCTTTTAAGAACCTAGGAAAATTCCATTGCAATGTCCATGGCTCCTGGAAATTTATGTTTTCTCAAAGACAACCTAACATGCCTACATATCACTTAAAATCTTCTCCTGCAAACATTTGTGGGGCTTTAAAAATGTATAAAAAAGGAAACATTAAACACAGACACATGCCTACACAATCACGCAAGCACAGGCACTTGCATGCACGTAGACATGTATATGCCCTTGGAGAAGGGAATGGCAGCTCACTCCAGTATTCATGCCTGGAGAATCCCATGGACAGAGGAGCCTCGGCAGGCTACAGGCCACAGGGTCGCAAACAGCTGGACACAACTGAGCAACTAACAAACAGAGAGGCTGGGGGGCATGTACATACACGTAAACACAAATGCACACACTTTCTCATTCAACCATCAAGGTTTCTGCAAAGTTTTTCCAGTTTCTTGCAAGTCTTTCACAAGACTCTATCACCATTCTCTTTTGGGGGAATTGTCAATCATCTGCAGCATCCCCCCAGAGTTTTCGCATCAGGCAATGTTCAACATTCTAATACAGAACGTTTTCCAACTTGTGGACAGAACCGGTTTTTTCCCCGGATCTGTGGGCTCCTTAGAGCAGGTGTCCAGCAGTAACAGGAGGAGCCGCCTTCATCTTCAGAGCTTTCCATAGCCATGCATCACCAGCCTTCCCAAGTCCTCCCACTGCTGACAGTACCTTGCCACTGATGGCTGGCTTTTGTCACAACTCAGTTTTTCCCATTGACTTTAGCTGTAATTAGCTGGAGTAAGAACTCTGTCTTCCCCCTCTGTAAATTTACAGAAAAGAATTGAAAGCCGGCCCCCCTGGGCTGTACATTTCAGTTATTTATGGTGAGGCCATGGATCAGCAACCAAAGACGTAAGAAGCATAACTTGACTCCCAGGCACATGTCAGTGAGAGTCCTGGTGGCTGGACCATTCTTCAGTTCAGTTCAGCTCAGTCGCTCAGTTATGTCCGACTCTTTGTGACCCCTTGAATCGCAGCATGCCAGGCCTCCCTGTCCATCACCAACTCCCAGAATTCACTCAGACTCACGTCCATCGAATCCATGATGCCATCCAGCCATCTCATCCTCATTTGTCCCCTTCTCCTCCTGCCCCCAATCCCTCCCATCAGCAAAGTCCTTTCCAATGAGTCAGCTCTTCGCATGAGTTGGCCAAAGTATTGGAGTTTCAGCTTTAGCATCATTCCCTTCAAAGAAATCCCAGGGCTGATCTCCTTCAGAATGGACTGGTTGGATCTCCTTGCAGTCCATTCCTATTTAGTGCTAAAAAACTACAAGGTGGGAGCAGATGGGTTTGGTTTGCTTTTCAATGGTGGTATCAGAAAACCTCTTTGCAGGACTCACAGTTTGTGTCACGTGATTTCTCTGAACCTCAGTTTCTCTTCTGAGAAATGGGGAACAAAACTCATGAGCATGTTTTAAAATCCCTGTTAGCTGAGTAGAATTATCCCTGCTGTACAGATGAGGACACAAACATTTCAAGAGGTAAAGAGAGTTTTGTTGTAACCTTTTACGAAATGTTACACTTTGATAAGCATAATGATAAACGGATTTTGATAACTCTTCTAAGGGAGGGGAGGAGGAAAGGAGTAGTTTGTGTATTTAAAATTTGAACGTTGGACCACTATTGTGTGTTCCCGTAAATTGTAAAGTTGATCCCTATTTATACAATGTTCGGACCAGTCCCTTTTTATTAAAAGTCCTCTACTCGATCGGTCACGAGACTAAAACTACCTTCCCACTAACTTGTAACTTAAAGGGTAGTATTTTAGACGCTTGGATGACTACTTCTCCCCATAGTAAAGCAGCTGAAGGGTGTTTTAATGAAAGAATAGTATGTCACTCTGGGGAGGAATTCCAACATTTAGATACCAGAGTGCCCTTTCAGATGAAAGAGATTGTGCTGAAGACAAAAAGAATTCTCAGATGATCAAAGATGCCATATCTAGAGTCTCAAATTTGAACATGTATCGGAATCTCCTGAAGGGCTTCTTAAAAACATAATATTGCTGTGTCCCACCTCTACAGCTCCTGATTCAGTAAGTTTGAGATAGAGCTTGAGAATCTGCATTTTTAATGAGTTCTCAGGTGCCCCTGATACTGCTAGTCTTTGCACTTGTTTGTGTCCTCATCTCCTCTTAGAAGGACACCAGTCATATTAGATTAAGGTTCATCCCAATGACCTAACTTTGACTAGAGTACCTGTTTAAAGACCTTAACTCTGAACACAGTCACATTGTGAGCCACTAGGGGGTTGGGACTTCATCATGTGAATTTGGGGCTTTGGGAGTTACCCATAACAGCTAGACAAGTGAGTTCTGAGCAAACTCTGCCAACACAGTGCCTCGGAAATCACAGCAAGTTAGAAGTCAGAGAGCAGACTCCACGCATCACTCCACGGAATGTGGCCGAAGATGAGAGACAGCCTGGGGGAATATTTTGCAGGACGCTGTGAGACTATGGGGGATGACACGGGTCTCAGACCTGAAAGAGTGCATGCCTGAGTCACAAATATGTTACAGAACATTCTGGTTCAACCTAGTGTTAAAAAATTAAAGCCCAAATGCTTTTTAAATGAGGACCATGGTTTAAACTGTCAGATAATTTCTGAGTGGGAGTTTATTTAAGGAAAACAAGACAACAAACCTTCTAGGACTTAAACCTACAGGCTTCTGCTCAGGGCTTGAGCATTCCTGCTTTCCAGCAACATTTCTCAGGCTCAGCAGTACTGATTACTTGGAACAGAATAGTTCCTCATTTAGAGGGAGGGGGTTGTGGTGGTGGTGGCTCTTCTCTGCATGCAGGATGTTGAGCAGCACCCCTCTAGCCACTAGACGCCACTAGCAACTTCCCTAGCTGTGACGAACAAAAGTGTCCCTCAGTTGAGCTCAGTCTCTCAGTCGTGTCCAACTCTGCGACCCCATGAATCGCAGCACGCCAGGCCTCCCTGTCCATCATCAACTCCTGGAGTTCACTCAAACTCATGTTCACTGAGTTGGTGATGCCATCCAACCATCTCATCCTCTGTCATCCCCTTCTCCTCCTGCTTCCAATCCCTCCCAGCATCAGAGTCTTTCCAGTGAGTCAACGCTTCACATGAGGTGGCCAAAGTACTGGAGTTTCACCTTCAGCATCAGTCCTTTCAGAAAAACATCCAGGACTGATTTCCTTAAGAATGAACTGGTTGGATCTCCTTGCAGTCCAAGGGACTCTCAAGAGTCTTCTCCAACACTACAGTTCAAAAGCATCAATTCTTCAGTGCTCAGCTTTCTTCACAGTCCAACTCTCACATCCATACATGACT
>SJYC01088934.1:0-36149 GCA_006408675.1 Madoqua kirkii
TCATTCCTTGCAAACAAATCTCAGGGCTGATCTCCTTCAGAATGGACTGGTTGGATCTCCTTGCAGTCCAAGGGACTCTCAAGAGTCTTCTCCAACACCACAGTTCAAAAGCATCAATTCTTCAGTGCTCAGCTTTCTTCACAGTCCAACTCTCACATCCATACATGACTACTGGAAAAACCATAGCCTTGACTAGACGGACCTTTGTTGGCAAAGTAATGTCTCTGCTTTTCAATATGCTATCTAGGTTGGTCATAATTTTCCTTCCAAGGAGTAAGCATCTTTTAATTTCATGGCTGCAGTCACCATCTGCAGTGATTTTGGAGCCCCCCCAAATAAAGTCTGACACCGTTTCCACTGTTTCCCCATCTATTTCCCATGAAGTGATGGGACCAGATGCCATGATCTTCATTTTCTGAATGTTGAGTTTTAAGCCAACTTTTTCACTCTCCTCTTTCACCTTCATCAAGAGGCTTTTTAGTTCCTCTTCACTTTCTGCCATAAGGGTAGTGTCTTCTGCATATCTGAAGTTAATGATATTCCTCCCGGCAATCTTGATTCCAGCGTGTGCTGCTTCCAGCCCAGCGTTTCTCATGATGTACTCTGCATAGAAGTTAAATGAGCAGGGTGACAATATACAGCCTTGACGTACTCTTTATCCTATTTGGAACCAGTCTGTTGTTCCATGTCCAGTCCTAACTGTTGCTTGCTGACCTGTATATAAAAATGAATAAATAGTACAATTTACTACCTATGCAGTGCCATTAAATATCCAGTTTGAGGCAAAAACCTAGTTCCTGAAGACCACAATAATTCATGTCTGGTAGTACTATAATTTAACATAATGCTCACTGATGGTGTTTGTAGATATTTTTATCTTTTGGAGTGTAAAAAAAGTTCATTCGAGTTTTCTAAAAGCTAATATAAAATAATCCAGATGAACTTTCTGGCAAACTCAATATGTCCCACATAATATGATACTAAATCTATATATAATTTTAAATCTTATTTGCCAAACACAAAAGAAGTTTAAGATTACTTTCATGGTAATAGAGTAATTGCTATGAAATGTCTGTGACATAATGAAAATATTTTTTTCTAAATATCTCCTGTAAAGCTATGCAGTCATGAAGAAGCATAATGAAGTGTTACATCATCTATACATCAAAATTTTAATAAATGAAATAATAAATAAAATGTTTTCCAAGTAACAGCCAAGGTCTTGGCATTTTAAGGATATGATCACATTAGTTAACAGTGTCAACACAGGGTCTTACCCTGGTGGTCCAGAATATCAAAAGTTTTGGTATATCAAAAGTCATGCTAATATTCCATGGACATCTGCCTACTAAAATCGTATTACATTATTTGGCTGCAAAGAAAAACATTAAACCAATGAAGAATGATGTCAGAAGGATAGCAGAAAACTAAACAGGCACTCATTAACCCATGAGGAACTCAATATACAATAAACAAACAGAAAAGCCTTTGGGAAAACTTTATAAATGAGTAAAGCTTCACTACCTGTCCAGAAAACATTAAGCCAACAAGTGTAGGAAAAGTTCATGACAATTTGCTGGCCTCATGACAATCTGAAGTAATTGAATTACAACTGAGCTATTTCAAATCCCAAAAGATGATGCCCCATACATGGAACAGGGAACAGTGCTTTCCAGTACCTTGAAAGTGCTCAGTTTAAGTTCTTGTCTGAACAAGTTTAAGATAAAAGCTTGTATTTGCATGGGCCACTTACATCTAAGACTGATATTTCCTCCTAACAAGCTGAAAACAATTTCAATAAAAGCAATAAAACTGTTTTTTTCTATTAATGTGCTGTGCTTAATCACTCAGTCATGTCTCACTCTTTGAGACCCCATGGACTACAGCCTTCCAGGCTCCTCTGTCCATGGGGATTCTCCAAGAAAGAATAATGGAGGGTTGCCATGCCCTTCTCCAGGGGATCTTCCCAACCCAAGGATCAAACCCAGGTCTCACACATTGCAGGTGGATTCTTTTTGTTTTTTTCAACTCAAGAGTTTTTATTGTCTCTTTAAAAGATCACAACTGAGTCCATAGAGCCATCTGCTATCTTCTTGTTTCTGCAGCAAGATCACTGAGATCTTATTCATCAGCCTGCTGAACTGTTCGTTTTTCAGAAACATAGATACCATCCAAAATTTTTCTGATATCCTTAACTGTGGCGGCTTGCTGAATCAAAGCAGCTGAATTTGATACAAGTTCAATGTCATTTCCTTCAAGAATCAACTCATCTTTCTGGGCTTGAGATACTGAACAGACAACCCTGTGTATGTATTTTTCACCCCCCCAAATTTCAGATTTTCACAAGAGAACCATTCTCCTGAATAACAATGTTGATGGGGAAGTGGGCATATACCGACCTCATCTTGTAACGGAAGCCCAGTGTAACACCCTTGATCATGTTCTGTACGTGACTACAGACTGTGTGAACAGTAGCCAGTTCCTTTCTGCTTCCCCACCATGTGTCAATACGGAGCCTCTTCTTTTTCTTTCCAAGGAGACTGAGTTCTACATTGATGTGATTGAAGTCCCTCTGCAGGGTGCCTCTGGGGCTCTTCACAACAACTGTCCATCCCTTCAAGTTAATGTCGACATTTTCTGGGATGTTGACAGTCTAATTGCTGAGAATGGTCTTTATTCTCACAGTAGATGTGGCAAAGAAAAAGCTGCAGGTGGATTCTTTACTGACTGAGCCATCAGGGAAGGTCTTTCTATTAATACTTCACCAAAAACTCTGTTTTAAAAATTCCATTTAGCACCGGTGCACACTGACCAAGTTTTCACATTAAAACTATTTCTGTACACCATCTTTCAATCCTAAGAACTTAATGGTGCACTTTGCTTCTATAATAAAAGTACCCAGGTGGAATAAATGTGTGTTGATGAAATAAACATGATTCATTCAAGGTTATGAAGAATCATTAAATTTTAATTAAAACAGGAATAAAAATAGCAAAAGGTAATGGCAGCCACTAAATGTCAATCATACACATACATCACTGCAGATGGTGACTGCAGCCATGAAATTAAGATTTCTGTACGTGACTACAGACTGTGTGAACAGTAGCCAGTTCCTTTCTGCTTCCCCACCATGTGTCAATACGGAGCCTCTTCTTTTTCTTTCCAAGGAGACTGAGTTCTACATTGATGTGATTGAAGTCCCTCTGCAGGGTGCCTCTGGGGCTCTTCACAACAACTGTCCATCCCTTCAAGTTAATGTCGACATTTTCTGGGATGTTGACAGTCTAATTGCTGAGAATGGTCTTTATTCTCACAGTAGATGTGGCAAAGAAAAAGCTGCAGGTGGATTCTTTACTGACTGAGCCATCAGGGAAGGTCTTTCTATTAATACTTCACCAAAAACTCTGTTTTAAAAATTCCATTTAGCACCGGTGCACACTGACCAAGTTTTCACATTAAAACTATTTCTGTACACCATCTTTCAATCCTAAGAACTTAATGGTGCACTTTGCTTCTATAATAAAAGTACCCAGGTGGAATAAATGTGTGTTGATGAAATAAACATGATTCATTCAAGGTTATGAAGAATCATTAAATTTTAATTAAAACAGGAATAAAAATAGCAAAAGGTAATGGCAGCCACTAAATGTCAATCATACACATACATCACTGCAGATGGTGACTGCAGCCATGAAATTAAGACGTTTACTCCTTGGAAGGAAGTTACGGCCAACCGAGACAGCATATTAAGAAGCAGAGACATTACTTTGCCAACAAAAGTCCATCTAGTAAAGGCTATGGTTTTTCCTGTGGTCATGTATGGATGTGAGAGTTGGACTGTGAAGAAGGCTGAGCACCAAAGAATTGATGCTTTTGAACTGTGGTATTGGAGAAGACTCTTGAGAGTCCCTTGGACTGCAAGGAGATCCAACCAGTCCATTCTGAAGGAGATCACCCCTGGGATTTCTTTGGAAGGGATGATGCTAAAGCTGAAACTCCAGTACTTTGGCCACCTCATGAGAAGAGTTGACTCATTGGAAAAGACTCTGATGCTGGGAAGGATTGGGGGCAGGAAGAGAAGGGGACGACCGAGGATAAGATGGCTGGATGGCACCACTGACTCAATGAACATGAGTCTGAGTGAACTCTGGGAGTTGGTGATGGACAGGGAGGCCTGGCGTGCTACAATTCATGGGGTCGCGAAGAGTCGGACACGAGTGGGCAACTGAATTGAACTGACGGTGCTTAGTAGAAGCTACTGCCTGTAGCAGTTTTAAGGTACAACAGCTTACAGCTCTCTGGGCCAGAAATAAAGTGCACAATAAATGTAATGTGCTTGAGGCATCCCCAGACCATACCGCCATCACCACCATTTCCCCATCCCGCCACCATGGAAAAATTGCCTTCCAAGAAATAGGTCCCTGGTGCCAAAAGATTGCTCTGTGCAACTGAATGAACCCACAGTACTATCACTTATGTGAGGGACTTACAGGTTACACTTCCATGTGTGTGAGGTTTGGAAATGACTTCTATGCCTGGACAAGTCATTGACTTGATGTGTGTGTGTTAGTCACTGGGTCTTGTGTTCAGATTCCGTGACTCCATGAACTATAGTTCACAAGGCTCCTCTGTCCGTGGGATACTCCAGGTAAGAACACTGGAGTGGATTGCCATTCCCTTCTTGAGGGGATCTCCTCCACCCAGAGATCTAACCCTGGTCTCCTGCATTGCAGGCAGATTCTCTAATGTCTGAGCTACCAGGAAAGCTTCATTGCCTTGACAGCTGGAGAATATGTAGACAAGAGTGCTACTGCTGTATTCAGTATCCTATTTGCTTTAAATAATCAAAAAGAACTGTCATCAGTCTGTTTCACTGAAGCGTTGCCTTACAAGAACTCAGAACTCATTCTGATTTTGCCTTTGTAAGGACAGTTTTATGACCATGGAGGCAGAGCTAGAAAACAAGTGATTAGGAATCTTTCCTCATTTCAAAGAAATTTCAGCTTCACAATGATCATTTAACTCATTGGCCAAAGAACTTTTAGTGTTCATCACATGGCCCTTTCCAGCTTAGCAAGGAGGCATCTGGTGCAATAGCAAACAACTCTTGTGGCATATGGATAAATGCCTCTGTGGAAGTAGGGATCTCATTCCAAGAAAAGTAAAGAGCATGCATATTGGTTACAGCAATTTTTGTCTGACAACTCATGTCAGTGAGCTGGTGTGACATCACAAGCCCAGTGGCCTGTGTGCCACAGTGGGGGCAGAGTATGGTCTGCAGTTGCGACCGGGGGTTACCCTGGCACCCCTGGATGTGTGATTGGGGAAGTAAGTGTGGGACACGACTGCACCCAGTTTTCTGTGTCAAAAGGCTGTGTCTTGACAATGCACTCTTGGAGCTGTTGGAGCTGAGAATAAATGCACAAAACTGCCTTTGCTTGGGAGAAGGTGAGGGGAGATTATGGAGATATCAGCTGAGACTTTTTACTTGCATAATTTGCATACAATAAAATGCAGTTTTATCAAGAGTACCATACAGTAGGATTTAGTATGTTTCCAATATTGTCCAACCACAATAATGTCATTATACATCAGTTCCGTTCAGTTTCTCAGTCATGTCAGACTCTTTGCGACCCCATGAACCGCAGCATGCCAGGCCTCCCCGCAAAAACAAAACCAAAACCCTTGTCTGTCAGCAGTTATTCTACATTCTATCTGTAGCCACAAGCAAACATTACTTTCTGTCTCTATAGATATGGCTATTCTGGACATTTCATATAAACTAAGTCATATAATATGTGGCCTTGGACTTCCCTGGCTGTCTAGTAGTTAAGATTCTGGTTTCCACTGACTGGGGAATGGGTTCCACCCTCAGTCTGGGAACTAAGATCCCAAAATGCTGCACTGTGTGGTGGGAAAAAAAAATGAAAGAAAGAAAGAAAGCCTTATTTCTCCCTTCTTCTGCTTAACATAATGTTTTCATAGTGCCATCCATGTTGGAATTTTTATCAGTGCCTCATACATTTCTACTGAGAAGTAGCAACATTCCACAGTTTTGTTTACTTTGTTATCATTTGACGGAGTTTTGGGTTCTTTCCACATTTTGGCTATTATAAAAACTACTTCTATCAAACATTTCTTACAAGATGTTTATGTGGGTGAATTGCTTCAAATGTCTTTGGGGTATTTGTAAAAGTGGAAATGCTGGGTGTGACACAGTGATGGGTAAGAATTGTGGGGTTTGCTATTCAGATGAGTAATGAACTACTTCCATACAAAGATCTTTAGCAAAATTGGCCTCATGGTCTAGCCTTGATGCAGTGACTGAGAAATTAGGGGAGGATATATAGGTGCATTGGAGAAGGCAATGGCACCCTGCTCCAGTACTCTTGCCTGGAAAATCCCATGGGTGGAGGAGCCTGGTGGGCTGCAGTCCATAGGGTCGCAAAGAGTTGGACACAACTGAGCAACTTCACTTTCACTTGTCACTTTCATGCACTGGAAAAGGAAATGGCAACCCACTCTAGTGTTCTTGCCTGGAGAATCCCAGGGACGGGGGAGCCTAGTGGGCTGCCATCTATGGGGATGCACAGAGTCAGACACGACTGAAGCGACTTAGCAGCAGCAGCAGTATACAGGTGCGTGTTCACTTAAGTCATTCAGTTGTTTCTGACTCTTTGCGACTCCATGGACTGCAAAACGCCAGGCCCATCACCAACTCCCAGAGTTTACTCAAACTTATGTACATTGAGTTGGTGACGCCATCCAACCATCTCATCCTGTCATACCCTTCTCCTCCCACCTTCAATCTTTCCCAGCATCAGGGTCTTTTCAAATGAGTCAGTTCTTCTCATCAGGTGGCCAAAAGTATTGGAGTTTCAGCTTCAGCATCAGACCTTTCAATGAATATTCAGGACTGATTTCCTTTAGGATGAACTGCCTGGATCTCCTTGCAGTCCAAGGGACTCTCAAGAATCTTCTCCAACACCACAGCTCAAAAACATCAATTCTTCAGCATTCAGCTTTCTTTATACTCCAACTCTCACATCCATACACGACCACTGGAAAAATCATAGCTTTGACTAGATGGACTTTTGTTGGCAAAGTCATGTCTTTGCTTTTTAATATGCTGTCTAGGTTGACCATAACTTTTCTTCCAAGGAGCAAGCGTCTTTTAATTTCATGACAGCAATCACCATCTGCAGTGATTTTGGATCCCAGAAAAATAAAGTCTGTCACTGTTTCCGCTGTTTCCCCATCTATTTGCCATGAAGTGATGGGACCGAATGCCATGATTTTAGTTTTCTGAATGTTGAGTTTTAAGCCAATCTTCAGCATCAGACCTTTCAATGAATATTCAGGACTGATTTCCTTTAGGATGAACTGCCTGGATCTCCTTGCAGTCCAAGGGACTCTCAAGAATCTTCTCCAACACCACAGCTCAAAAACATCAATTCTTCAGCATTCAGCTTTCTTTATACTCCAACTCTCACATCCATACACGACCACTGGAAAAATCATAGCTTTGACTAGATGGACTTTTGTTGGCAAAGTCATGTCTTTGCTTTTTAATATGCTGTCTAGGTTGACCATAACTTTTCTTCCAAGGAGCAAGCGTCTTTTAATTTCATGACAGCAATCACCATCTGCAGTGATTTTGGATCCCAGAAAAATAAAGTCTGTCACTGTTTCCGCTGTTTCCCCATCTATTTGCCATGAAGTGATGGGACCGAATGCCATGATTTTAGTTTTCTGAATGTTGAGTTTTAAGCCAAATTTTTCACTCTCCTCTTTCATTTTCATCAAGAAGCTCTTTAGTTCTTCACTTTCTGCCATAAGGGTGGTGTCATCTGCATATCTGAGATTATTGATATTTCTCCCGGCAATCTTGATTCCAGCTTGTGCTTCATCCAGTCCAGCATTTCCCATGATGTACTCTACATATAAGTTAAATAAGCAAGGTGACAATATACAGGCTTGATGTACTCCTTTCCCAATTTGGAACCAGTCTCTTGTTTCATGTCCAGTTCTAACTGTTGCTCTTGACCTGCATACAGATGTCTCAGGAGGCAGGTCAGGTGGTCTGGTATTCCCATCTCTTGAATAACTTTCTACAGTTTGTTGTGATCCACACAGACAAAGGCTTTGGCATAGTCAGTAAAGCAGAAGTAGATGCTTTTCTGGAACTCTTTAGCTTTTTCAGTGATTCAGTGGATGTTGGCAATTTGGTCTCTGGTTCCTCTGCCTTTTCTAAATTTAGCTTGAACATCTGGAAGTTCACAGTTCACATCTTTTTGAAGCCTGGCTTGAAGAATTGTGACTGTTACTTTGCTAGCATGTGAGAGGAGTGGAATTCCACTCCAGTATTCTGGTCTGGAGAATTCCATGGACTTCTTATCACAGATAGAGCAGAAAGGAAATAAATCTATAAGTTGAAAAGCCCTAAGGTATTAATTTTAGCTTCTCATTTGCATCACTGGGCAGAGTGGCCATGTGGCACATGGAATATTATACTCTCAAGATAAACATCAGAGAAAGTTGACAAATCTGTTCCTAACATCTTTTTCCCATTACCTTCCTCTGTTCTTGAGATAGAAATATGAAATTCAGAAATTCTCATTTCTTATTAAAATTATGGTGGTTGTTTAAGACAACTTGCTTATATTTGGAAAATATGTGAGATTTTTGTTTCCATAAAAATTAGACAAAATCTGAAATTAAAAGGGTTTTGCCTCTTAGCATTCACCCTTCTTAGTCATATAAAAGTCATGTTGCTGCAAGAAATGTGAAGACTAAGTGCTCCTGCTCATAGAGGTAGAAAGGACAGAGGATCCATTCCCTCACCACC
The DNA here is from genome assembly GCA_006408675.1 of Madoqua kirkii. NCBI lineage: Eukaryota > Metazoa > Chordata > Mammalia > Artiodactyla > Bovidae > Madoqua > Madoqua kirkii. Next base: position 8,849 of record SJYC01088934.1, read on the forward strand.
CAGCACATTCTGGACTTCTTTTTAAGTGAGAATGATAAACCTCCTACTTCATTTAGTGAAGTCACTCAGTATGTCCGACTCTTTGTGACCCGGGATTTTCCAGGCAAGAATACTGGAGTGGGTTGCCATTTCATTTTCCAGGGGATCTTTCTGACCCAGGGACCAAACCCAAGTCTCCTGCACTGCAGCCAGACTCTTTACCATCTGAGTCACCAGGGAAGTCCCTAAAAAATTAATACTGGAGTGGGTAGCTTTTCCCTTCTCCAGGGGACCTTCCCAACACAGGCCTCCTGCATTGCAGGCGGATTCTTCACCAGCTAAGCCACCCGGGAAGCCCTGGTTTTATTTTTGATCGGAGTATAATGGAGAAATGGAGCCTTTCAGAACCAGAACTTAAAAATTTATGGCTTGCGAAAGCTTCATGAAAACATACCTTTGTTGGTGAGTTAGATGTCGACCACACCTTGCCTAAAAAACACAATGTGTGAACAAAATAAGGCAAGAGAATGTATGATAAATGTTCAGAAAAATGGTTGAAATGTTACCAGGGTAAGGAATCAGCTGCCGCAAATATTACAGGTTTCGGATTTTGTTGTTGTTGTTGTTTTCGTTTGGTCATGCCCGGAGGTATCTTATTTCCCTAACCAGGGATGTGACCATCCAACCTATGCCCTCTGCACTGAAAGTGTGGATTCTTATCTACTGGACCCCCTCAGAAGTCCCAATATTATAGGTTTACTTGAGGATTTGCTATACTGAGTTATGGGAACCTTCTTTGCACTGATAGAGTGCACTCACTTCTTGTCACTCTAGAATGATTTCAACAATGGACGATCTATCAGGAAGCAAAATCAACGCACTGCCTTTATGCAGCTCATATTTTATAGTGTAGGTCATAATAATTAAATGCAATAAGATGGTGGGACTTCCCTGTGGTGGTCCAGTGGTTAAGACTCTGCACTTCCAATGCAGGGGACATAGCTTCTGTTCTTTGTTGGGGAACTAAGATTGCCAAATGCCTCAGAGGGGTCAAAAATAAACATTATAAATTGTTTTAGAAAAAGCTAAGACGGTGATTTGCATCATGAAAGTGTATGGGTACAATGACGGAACGAGAGTGTGTTGTAATTTTAAAAATCTGTTTATGAAATGCTGATATGATAAGGAGATATTTGAACAAAATCGTTAATTAACTGAAAGAGTCATGAGCCAAAGGATGGCATGGCCTCTGGAACCCACAAAAGTAAACAAAACAAAACAAAACAATTCTTACCTGGGTAGTACTTTAAATCATTTTAAAATTCTGGACTCCAGAGTTCAAGAGAATAAATCCGTTTGTTTTCAAGCAGTCGGTTTGTGGCAATTTGTTACAACACCGATAGGAAATTTAATGAAATGATGTATGTAGAAAATCAAAAGGATTTTTATACAAAATATTCAAGAGAAGGTATGATTTTAAAGATGTCAGAACACAAAAACAATATACAAAATGCACTGAAATTTTGTTGTTGCTTAGTTGCTAATTTGCGTCCAGTCTTTGCAACCCCATGGACTGAAGCCCCCCCAGGCTCCTCTGTCCATGGGAGTGCTGAGGCAAGAATACTGGATTGGGTTGTTATTTCTTTTTCCAGGGGATTTTTCCCACCCAGGGATCAAACCCAAGTCTCTTACACCCACTGCATTATTAGGCATATTCTTTACCACTAGTGCCACCTGGGAAGCCCCCCAAAGCTGATATCTCTATGTAAACATCATGTCCTTTGATTGCCATTTTTTCTGTGGATGAAATCTTCCACCTGTAGGGATGTGGGAAAATCTACAGTAAGTTGATGTTTAATGACATGTTGCCATCAAAATATTGAGGGTAGATATAAAGTTATCAAATGGTTGATAATCTAGTTTTGCTTTCTTAGGGTTTATATTAAACAGAATATACTTTCCCAATAAATGCCCTCAGAAACATAGCAAAGTTAATGTTATTTAGATGAAAATAAATCCCAATGTCTTCTGAATACTGTATATTTTACAGGCTCTGTTAACCAGATTTGATAGAACTCTCAGCAATAGAGCATAGGATGTAAAATACATTACGGCTTAAGAGAAAAGGTAAATATTAATTACTCTCAGAGTGAACATATAATGAACTTGATATTGCATTATATTTACTTATGATTGACTTAATTATATTATGATGTAAACAAGCTTTTCTCAAAAGCATTTGAGTGTGGAACAGAATAATTTTACCCAATAAAGCACTTCTCATCAAAAGAAAAAAAATTCCCCTTATTTTCATTTCTCTGTTTATCTTATCCATCTTAAATGATGGATGCTAGTTAAACATATTGTGGTAATCATTTCACAATATAGGGAAATCAGACTGTTTTGCTGTATACCTTAAACTTATACAGTCATGTATATGATTGCATGAAAGCTGTTTATATAGCATTTATATGTCACTATAGAGTTGGTTTTAAAGAGGGAAATAATTAAAACACATTAGCAAAAAGAGAAACAATAAAATTTAAAAAAATTTAAAAAGAATATTGCTCTTTTTAAAGCCATGGTTAATAATCTAAATTATCGCTTCCCCTAGTACTCCAGTATCAGATCCCAGATCTTGTCCTTGTCTCTGGAACTGAACAGTGTTTAGTTTGGCCTCGGCAGTGAAAGAGATAGGAGTAGAGAAGCTGTTCTGTACTATGAAATAGACAATACAAGGTAGGGAAAGTTTTGTATTTCTCATTCTACTGTGTAATACAGAGACAAATTCAGTTCTTGTTTCCTTAAACTGCTTAAATTCTAATTGCACAAAATGCTCCCGCATCCAGCTACTGTCCTATGTCAACTACTCTGGGAGGCTCACAGTTCCAGAATCCTGAATTGTTTTTAGGCCTCACTGGCAGGGCAGGAGAGCAGCTTGCTGGCAAAAAAAATCTCTTTTATTTAAACTGTTTTTAAGAACAAGTTGAAAGTTATGTTACTTTTGGACATAACTGGCCCACAGAAATGCAAACTTTACCTTAAAGTTGTTACTCTATGCAACTTCAAATAAGCCGGTCAAGGACAGGGAGGGACCTTGAGACCCACCCCCTTTTCCGCCTTCGGGTGGTCCAGCCTGGACTCCCCGCCCACCACCCCGAGTCTAGCGCTCCGCCCAGGCCCCGCCCAGGGAGCCCCGCCTCTTCGCCTCACGCACGCGCAGTTCTCTGCAGACCCGGAAACGGAATGCTTGGGACGAAGGTCACTCTGCAGAGCGTAAGTTTCTTCTTTAGCTTAAATCTGTGCTTTGAGGTTCCTTGACTCCATCTTCAGGGTCTTGGAGTCACTGCGGTCTTTAAATTCCCTCTCACGGCCCTACTCGCCATGTAAACCGAGACGTATGTTAAGAATTCGCAGACCGTTTCTCTCTGGGTTTTCAATTTCTCTGGGGCCAGTACCGAAGCCCTTGGCTTTTCTGCCTTCGGTCTCATAAGCACCGCCTTTCGCCACATTTTCCTGCTTAAAACTCTTTACTATCTCTGCCTTCCGCCTCATGTAAAGTCTTCGTCCGCGAGGTGGATTCGCGGCCGCTCTAGCCTCTCCCTCTCGGCCCCTGGAGGCCGCGCCGGCCGCCCCGCTCCCGGAGAGGCCGTGTCCTTTCCCCGGTGCTGGGATTCTGGAGAGTCAGGCCCGTTCCTAAAACCCCCTCGCTCTCAGGCCCGTCCTTCTGCTCGTCAAGGCCCCCCTCCTGGTCAGCCCTAACCCAGACTAGAGGTGGTGACGTGGGCCATCTCTGTGACGCCCGGTGTTCTTCGGGCCAGAGTTCCAAACGGTCTTTTTCAGTCCGCGGGTGCCTTATTCGGTCGTCATTCTCGTAAATACAGGGGCGAGGAGGATCAGGAGAAGCAGACAGAGAGAGCGACTGAGACAGAAAAATTGAGAAGGATGAAGAATGAGGGAGAACCAATGGGAACAGACAGGGACTTGTAAATAGTAAAGTGAAAGTGATTAGGCCTTGAAGGTAGAAAGTGAATAAAATAGAGAACTAAGTTAAAAATGCCAGATCTCCAGGAATTGGATAGCGACATAGGGAGAAGGGCTCTGGATCTGCTCGTAGGAGGGTTGCAACAATGATGAGGCCCTTCACACAGAGTTCGCGAGCGGATAAAAGGTGGAACCATAGCCTTCAGAGCATCGTGGTGATTGGGAGAGGAGAGGAAAATTATTGACTGCAAGAGCGAAGGGAGAGAGCAGGAAGGAAGCATCACCACCTGGGGTGCCCGAGAGTGGGGAGGAAGGGAGTGTAACAGAGACGGGGTGTAACTGAGGGGCACGAAGGAGGCAGAAATACATAGAGATGTAGGGCAGTCAGGTTAGAGAGAAGGAGCATCAAGAGAGGGAATGATCTGCAGAGTGGAGTGAGACAGGTGTGAGAAAATAGGGGGCAGGAACAGCAAGAAGGTAGAGGGAAACAAAAAGAGAAAGATATAGAAATAGGGAGACAGGATAATAATATGTGAAAACACATGGTGTAGGTAGGCATGATTGTCACACTAAGTGAAGTAAATCAGACAGACACACATGATATCAGTTCAGTTCAGTCGCTCAGTTGTGTCTGACTCTTTGCGACCCCAAGAATCACAGCACGCCAGGCCTCCCTGACCATCACCAACTCCTGGAGTTCATTCACATGTGGAATCTAAAAAAAAAAAAAAATGTTACGAATGAATTTATTTACAAAGCAGAACTGGATTCACAGACACTGAAAACAAACTTGTGGTTCCCAAACATGGAAGGAGGAGGAGGGATAAATTAAAAGTTTGTGATGAACAGATACACACTACTATATATAGAGTAATTAAACAAGACCTACTGTATAGTGCAGGAAACTATATTCATTATCTTATAATAACTTCTAGTGGAAAATAATCTGAAAAAATACACATTTAGTGAAAAAAAGGATACCTGACGCTATTTGATTTTCAAAGATCTATCAAGCACTGAAAAAAAGTGTAGGAACTGACTTGATCTCTCTGTAGGAGTTGACTGTTCTGAGTCCCTCCTGAGACAGTGTGCAGCAGAAGACTGTCTGTTACACATGGTGAGGTCTTGTGTATGTGTGTGTGTGTGTGGTTTGGGGCATAGGAAGGGGGTGTGTTGATTTTAAGCATTAAACTGCCTATTTTTACCTTTCAAGATTGACTTCTAAAGACTCAATTAGACTGAGGAAGAAGCCTGGAAGAGCAAAGAAAAGGAGTCAGGCATGGCTATTTCTCAGGTAAGGTCATATTCTCAGTGGATTCTTAGTCTGTCCTTCCTGAAATGCCCTTCTCTGGACTCTCTAATCGTGTCCGACTCTGAAGTGTCCTATCTGTCTCCTGTACATGCACACTCACCAGGAGCCTTCCCTGTCCTTTCCACTTAGATCCTGGCCCTTGTGAGGAGGCCCCCCTGGGCACCATCCTGGGCAGAGCTTCTCACCCACGGGTTGGAGACAGGGTCTCAGTGCTGTTGGGCAGCAAGGATTGCTTGGGGCCCATCTGGATGTGCTATCTGCTCTCCATCAACCAGGGTAAAGAAGCTGCACCTGGAAGTCAGGTGTTAATATGCATTTTCGCCTGCTGCATTTTTGAAAACAGACTAATTATGGCAAATATGTTCTGGCTTTTTATACTGCATTAGAAGCTAATGCAGGTGGCTCAGTGGGTAAAGAATCTGCCTGCAATGCAGGAGATGCAGGCAGACGCAAGTTTGATCTCTGGGTTAGAAAGATCCCCTGAAGAAGGAAATGGCAACCCACTCCAGTATTCTTGGCTGGAAAATCCCATGGACAGAGGAGCCTGGCACACTACAGTCCATAGGGTTGCAAAGAGTCAGACACAACTGAAGTGAGTGGGCAGAAAGTAAATGAGTATATTGATGATTTAAAAATCATGATGATTGGGAATGGAATGAAAAGTTCAGAGATATCAGTGATACAGAGTGTTTCATTCCTTTGATTTTAAACTATGAAATCAGTCTCTGAAACATGGAGATTCTTAATCCATTTTCATCATCTCCATTCCTTGGAGGTTACCTTTTCACTGTGTTGATTGCCTCCTTTGACACGCAGAAGTTTCTCGTTTTGATACAGGTGAAGTTCCAGCTTTATACTTTTATTGGTAGATACCCAGTTTCCCAGCACCATTTATTACTGAGACTGTCTTCCTTCTATTCTGTGGTCCTGGCACCACTGAAAATGCATTTTGTTGCTAAGTCGCTTCAGTCATGTCCAACTCTGTGTGACCCCATAGATGGCAGCCCACTAGGCTTCTCTGTCCCTGGGATTCTCCAGGCAAGAACACTGGAGTGGGTTGCCATTTCCTTCTCCAATGCATGAAAGTGAAAAGCGAAAGTGAAATCGCTCAGTCGTGCGACCCCATGGACTGCAGCCTACCAGGCTCCTCCGTCCGTGGGATTTTCCAGGCAAGAGTACTGGAGTGGGTTGCCATTGCCTTCTCCGATTGTAGTACTAAATAATCCAAAACAAGCTTATCTAATAAATAATCTAAATAACTTATAGTTTAGAATTGCAAAACCATTGTAGAACCGAGAAAACAACTTATAAGAAAACAAAATATTTATCGTAATACACAGTATATATCCGCATGTACCCACTGAGAGAAAGCATTTTACAGCATTAAGAGATGCTGTGTGTTAGATGTATTGCAGTTCTGAGCATTCTGTTATCTTGCACTGCTTTATGTATCTGTGTTTATGCCGGTACCACACCATCTTGATTACTTTGTAGTATGTTTTGAAATCTATAAGGGTTCCTTCCTTTCTTCTTTGGCAATTTGGGATTCTTGGAGATTCCCTATGAATTTTAGTATAATAACTTACATTTTCTACCAAAATTGCCATTTGACTTGATAGGGATTAGATTGAATCTATGAAACACTTGGGGTAATAAGTTCATGTTAAGAATAGTCTTTCAATCCAAGAGTATATATAGGATGTCAGTTTATTTGTGTCTCTTTGTATAACTTACAGCAATGTTGAATGGTTTTCAGTATACCAGTTTTTCACCTCTTTGTTGGATTTCTTATGAAGTGTTATATCCTTGTGGTGCTTTAGAAATAGGATTCTTTTTAAATTTTCTTTTGACATTGTTCACTGTGTATATGCTTCCCTGGTACCACGGTCGGTAAAGAATCTTCCTGCAATGTGGGAGACCTGGATTTTATCCTTGGATTGGGAAGATCCCCTGGAGAAGGAAATGGCAACCCACTCCAGTATTCTTGCCTGGGAAGTCTCATGGACAGAGAAACCTGGTGGGCTATAGTCCATGGGGTCACAAGACTCACACAGCTGAGGGACTGAGCACACAGAAATCTAAACCACCACTGCCGTTATGTATAGAAATTTACCTGGTTTTTGCACATGGACTTTTGTATCCTGCAACTTTTCTAGACTTATTTTTTGATGTAGCAATATCCTTGTGAAATCTGTACTATTTTTACACATAAAGGTTGTCATCTACAAAAAAAGATAATTTTACTTTTTGCAGTTTGGATGTTTGATTTTTTTTCTTGTCTAATTGCTCTGATAACGGCTTTCTGTACTTTGGTGGACAGTAGCGCAGAAGTGTGTATCCTTGCCTTCTTCCTGATCTGAGAAGAAAAGCCTTCTAGTTGAATGTTTATATCTTTTTTTTTTTTAATTTTGACCAAGCCAAGCCACTTGTGGGATTTTAGTTTCCCGACTAGAGATTGAACCCAGGGCCACAGCAGTGAAATCACTGAATCCTAACCACTGGATCATCAGGGAACTCCTGTCTTTTCAAATAATTGTGTGGTTACATGTGTGTGTGTGAGTACATGAAAGTACAAGTCCATGGTTTTGATAAAAACATCATATTTCAAACCTATCTTTACACTTGAAATTATATCTTACGTATAATCCTTGACCTCAAACATTTTTTTTGGAGTATCATGTTAATGGTTGAAATAGCAGTAAGATTACTAACATCTTATGTGTCTGTGTGTGAGCCCACATACATGATGATCTTCTATGCTCTTCCATGTTGTTCACCATGAACTTCTTTCAGATTTTCTCAGTGAATCCTTGTCAGTGTGCCTTTAATACTGTTTTTTCTCTTATTCAACTGTTTGATTCTTTAGCTTCAATTCCAGAGGCCAACCCTTTGAGTTCTGATATTGCTATTTATTTTCACGACCCGAGTCAGGTGTCTCCAAGTGTGTCTGGCACAGTATTCCCCTCTGTAAGACAGAAAGAGATCATCTCTAATGAGATGTTATGGTTATAGCAATTTCATACATGTAAGAAATTTATTAAGAATGAAATTTGGTATATAGGAAGTGTTCAAACACTTCGAGTCATTGCTCTTGTAATCGTCGTAATTGCATATTTTGACCTTTCTATAAAGTCACTGTGGACTTTGTCATCTTGAAAGATCCCACTGGTGTTGCAGCTCATCTAGATATTGAATATCACATGGTGTATAAAACATAATAGGTAACATTTCTGCATAGACCACTTGTTATTGAATTTTATTTCTAGGTTGTTTGTGTGTTTTCCAGAAAAGTGAAAAACCTACAATGTATGGAGGATATCATAATCTCTAAGAAAAGGGATAAGAAATTAAAATTATGGATGCATAATTTGCTCCAGATACCTTTACCTGGATCTGTCAGAATACATACTTCGATTAAACGGATCCTTACTCCTCTCTCGTCTTCTCATTTTGTGCAAAAATAACTCTCTTCATGGCCCTTTGATGAGATGTTTTTGTTTCAGGAACAGTTGACCTTCAAGGATGTTGCTGTAGAATTCTCTCAGGAGGAGTGGGAATGCCTGGACCCTGCTCAGAGGGCCTTTTACATGGATGTGATGGTAGAGACCCTCAGGAACCTGATCTCTGTGGGTGAGGATCACTTTGCTTCAGAAATTGGAATCTGTCCTTGGGTATCATTGCATTTCCCTTTTGTGCCCCTTGGCAGCCCCTGTTTTGCTTGATTGATCTGAAATCCCTATTGAATCAGACACGAAAAATTTCATGATGTGGTATCATGAGTTTAAGCTTAGCTTTTCTGCAAATGATTAATCTATTTCATGATACATCAGGCATGTTCCAGAGCTTAAGTATTTATAAGGCTGAGGGCAAACTTTTTAAATATCAAATTCTCTTTTTTTCTGCCCCTATGCTTTTGCTCCACTACTTTTTGAAAGAGAGCTCATTATCTGAATATTACACTGTTTCCTCTGCATTCAGTAGGAGGCAAGTGGTGGACCAACCTGTGATAGAGTTTTTCAGACCCACGTTCAGTGTCCTCACTCCTCACCTGAACAAAGAGCTAGAAAAGCCCCAGCTCTTCACATTTCACTCTTTTGAGAAGCAGAACTTTCTATTTCTGATCAGAGTATTATTTCCATCTTGGAACAAGAGGAACAGCCCTAGCCTGTGAAGAGTGACATGAAAAGAGCAAACCACTGAAAGGACAGAAATGTATCAGAAGTCTGAACACAGGTTAGATCTCAGAAGGGCAGAGAGGAAGTGGCAGTATTACTGGTCTTTGGGTAACTACCCATGTGGGAGATTTCTTTTCAGAAAACAGAAGTTTATTTATTATGAATGCTGAGAGCACATTTTTCTTACTCCTGGGTTATCATTCTGTTCTTCAACATGTAGAATGTATTCTTTCAACCTCCGGTGGAGCCCCACCAGAAACAAAAGCAAAGTCTTCATCATGATCTACACCCTGCCATCTGGTCCCTGTGAACTAGTCGTTGGTTGACTTTGAGCACCATGAAGAGGGGTTGCTTCAAAAGGGTCTTTTACCCTCTTTCACTTCTCTCTCTGGACTCAATTTCATTGGATGCTCAGTTCTCAGTCTATATAAATAAGAGTTGATGTTTCCAGACTCACTCCCTGGGCTTTTCTCTCTTTCATCCCCATTTGTGTTCTTAAAAGATCTAATCAGAAGATGGGAAGGCATTGATCAAAATGCCTTTTAATCAGAATCAATGGCACATGCTTTTTGATTACATGTGGCACCTTCAGGGAGCTGTTGTCTCGAGCCTCCTCCCCTTGTTTAGATTTCACAGCCATTTCTTCTGTTCTGATTTTTGCCACACACTTCAGGGATGTGTGAAACGGGGGTAGATTGGGTCTTGCTTAATTTTTATATGGCAAAACTACAGACAGTGGACAAAGAGATCCTCTTCTTTTACTTCCTAGTTCCTCATGGGGAAAATATGTGTATCTTTCAAGCTATTGGTTTGGCATCTTGGGTTGAGTGCATGGTTTCATATCTTCACCAAATTTTGTATTTTTTCCACTCATTTATGGCTCTTCTATGGCTATACCTAATCAGTATACTCTCCTGATTCCATATTCTTCTACCTTTGCATGAATTTTACCTTTTGAAACTTAAGGGATTTTGTGTGTATGTATGATTAAATAAACAATAAATAATTAGATTATTTTATTGGCTTTCATTAGGCTCTGGGAGAAATATAAAAATAACTAGCACATTCTTGCCTTCAAATAGACAAGTTTATAATCTTGAGTGTGAAACCTGCTTTTGAAATAGGTATTCCTAGAGTCTATAATTTTATCCAGTTTCATTACTGTGATAATCCACTTGTAGTAGACAGCTCCAGATGGAGACTCTGGGGTGAATTTACTAACAAAGTTTTTAATGGAGAATGCTTTTCCTTAAGTGTTTTAATATTTTCCTGCTATGTACCAAGTCACCACTTGAAGCTACTTAGTAGATTGGCCAGCATGTTGTAGGATACAAGGTAGAAAGTATCACGAGAGCCTCACTGATGAGTCTTTCCCCATCGTTTTTTTTTTCTTTTCTTGGCTTTGAGGACTGTCATGAAAGCCCATCTCAAAGACATGGTGTCAGTCTTGTTTCCAGATACTAATGACCATCCTCTGTGAGCCAGAGGAAGTGATGTAGGAGTTCATTCCAGGAAAACTTGATTCACATTCTCCTCTTCCTGATGTCGGACCCCTGATTTGGAGTGTCTGATGTGGGGCTTCTGTGGGAGAAACTGCATATGTAATTATTCTCCAGTTTGTCTGTCACCCACACAAAGTATGAGATTTGATTGTATCACGGGTCCGCTCCGTCCCTCCTGTGTTGTGGGGTTCTTTCTTTATGGCTTTAGTTGTAGCAGATATTTTCTGGTGGATTTTAGTCTTTGTCAGTGATGGTCAGAATGCAGATTATTGTGATTTTGGTGCTCGGGAAAGAAAGTGAGATGATTGTGCTCATGAGAGGAAGTGAGCGTAGGATACGTCTGCTCCGCCATCTTGGCTGCTCTCTGGAACAGTTATGTTCATCTAGATATACAGACACTAGCTATGCTCCCACATATGCATATACCTTGTGCTCCACTCATGCCATTTCTCATTCTGGACCTTTCTTCACATGGTACTTTTATGTGGAGGGAAGACTGTCATTTGCTCACATATTTAAATCATTATTTTCATCCCAGTTTCCTGAGCACTCCCTCACTCATCGCTCCACCTTCCACATCACTCAGTGTAAAAATGGTCCCTCTTTTTCTGTCCTACGACTTTCTCATGACATGACCAAAATCACTGTGTGCAGCTGTGAAGACTTAGAAAAACCATTTTCAGGAAGGGTGGCTAAATAACATTATTATTTACATGGCTGACTTCTTTTGTGTCTCCCTTGGAATACTCTTTTTAAACTCCTGTCATTTGTTTTAATATTTTGTAATCTATACTGCTGGGGTGAGCAGTCATCCTTTAGAATATGTTGTGATTATTTGGAATTTCGGGTTCAAATCCTGTGTCTCTCAGTACTTTCTGTATCAATTGTGGTCATGCATAGAAATCTGTGAGTCAAACCTGTGATTTGAAAACTTGTGTTGATTTAAACACATGCCTTTTAAACCTTTAAAAACAAGACTTTTGAAAAAAATTAGTGTTCTTTGATGGCTTAGACTCTTGCATGTTTTAAAATCATGATTGAAAAGTTGCTTTTAAAAAAGTTATGTCTTTATTTTTGGCCGTGCTGACCGTTCATTGCTTCCTGTGCTTGTTCGCTAGTTGTGGAGGGCAGGGGCCCCTCTCTAGCTGCTGTGTGTGGCCTTCTCACGTTGTGGCTTCTCTTGCTGTGGAGCAGGGCTCGTGGGTGTGCAAGCTTTGGTAGCTGGGGCTTCCAGGCTCTAGAGCACAGGTTCAATAGTTGTGGCACATGGACCAGTTGCCCTGAGGATTGTGGAATCTTCTGGATCAGGGGTGAAACCCACATCTCCTGCATTGGCAGGCAGATTGTCCACCACTGAGCCAGCACGGAAGCCTGAAAAGTTACTTTTTGTAAATAGTTATATTAATATTCTGTCATGTTTCTTATAATACTATTTTGCATCACATCTTGTATGCTTTTCATCTCCAGTTTGTGCTAATCAACAGTGTGTCTGACCCTAGTTGATAAATTTACAAATTGCTCTTTATTACATATCTTTTTAGAGCCAATGAACTGGAGAATTTTAAGTGTTCTGTGAAGGCTAGGAATGACTTTATTTACTTGCTGTTAGGTTCCATAACTGGTGACTCAGAGGTTAAAGCATCTGCCTCCAGTGCGGGAGACCTGAGTTCAATCCCTGGGTCAGGAGGATCCCCTGGAGAAGGAAATGGCAACCCACTCCAGTATTCTCGCCTGGAAAATCCCATGAACTGAGGAGCCTGGTGGGTTGCAGTCCACGGGGTCACAAAGAGTCGGACACGACTGAGTGACTTTACTTACTTACTACATGACTCTAGAATATTTTATTGGTTAACTCTTAATTGTGATTAATATATGATGGTTTTTCAGCTTTTATTATAGAGTACAACTGACATGTACCATTTGTTAATGTTGTAAAATGCATATTCTTTATGGCTACATAGCTCTATAGCAAATATTCAGAAAATTTTTTGTGAAAAATTGTGTTAACAAATTCTTCCATTTTTATATGCTATAATTTTGTAATTCCATACTATCCGTTAGTTGTTCATTAGTCCCTGGAGAAGGAAATGGCAACCCACTCCAGTATTCTCGCCTGGAAAATCCCATGAACTGAGGAGCCTGGTGGGTTGCAGTCCACGGGGTCACAAAGAGTCGGACACGACTGAGTGACTTTACTTACTTACTACATGACTCTAGAATATTTTATTGGTTAACTCTTAATTGTGATTAATATATGATGGTTTTTCAGCTTTTATTATAGAGTACAACTGACATGTACCATTTGTTAATGTTGTAAAATGCATATTCTTTATGGCTACATAGCTCTATAGCAAATATTCAGAAAATTTTTTGTGAAAAATTGTGTTAACAAATTCTTCCATTTTTATATGCTATAATTTTGTAATTCCATACTACCCGTTAGTTGTTCATTAGATAAGTTTGTTTTGGATTATGTACATGGCACCTCACTCCAGTACTCTTGCCTGGAAATTCCATGGACGGAGGAGCCTGGAAGGCTGCAGTCCATGGGGTTGCTGAGGGTTGGACACGACTGAGCGACTTCACTTTCACTTTTCACTTTCATGCATTAGAGAAGGAAATGGCAGCCCACGCCAGTGTTCTTGCCTGGAGAATCCCAGGGATGGCAGAGCCTGATGGGCTGCCGTCTGTGGGATCACACAGAGTCGGACACGACTGAAGTGACCTAGCAGCAGCAGCAGCATGTACATTACAGTGGATTGTGTGGTCTTTAGCATTTATTTGTATGACACAGAATACAGAATATATGTACAGTATAATATTTTTTGTCTCCTTAATAGCGAGACCACAGTATATGTATTATTAATTGGTATATGCTTTGGTGTCCTAGTGACAAAATATTCTTTCTTTGAGAGTTAACCTACATTTGTCTAGCGTGAATGTTTTTGTCACAGGGTGTTAGAACTCAGCTGTCACTGTTGTTATTGTTCTACGTTGTGCTCTGACTCTTTGCAACCCTATGGACTGCAGCATGCCAGGCCTTCCTGGCCCTCACTATCTCTTGGAGTTTGCCCAAGGTCATGTCCATTGAATTGGTGATGGCATCCAACCATGTCATACTCACCGGACGTATAATCACTCTTTCTTTAGTAAAGAGTCCTGTTCCTTTAGTGTTCCTAAAATTTTTAAGGTCATGATTCGGAAGTTTCATAACCTTATTGGGCATAAGTAGTACTTTTGGCTTGTTTTATTTTATTTTGACCATGCTATGCAACATCTTAGTTCCCTGACTGGGGATCGAACCCATCACCCTTGCAGTGGGAGCACAGAGCCCTAACCCTTGGACTGCCAGGCAGTTCCCTACCTTTGGTTTAATATCATATATTTAACATTACACTTCTATTCATGAGTTGTACTGAATAATACACCTTATGGTTCTTTATATTTTGTAGATATCTCTCGTATACATGTGGTCAAGAAATTACAACCAGTAGCAAGAAGTGATAGAGGAGATGCGTTCCAAACAGTGACATTGGAAAGACAAGAAAGCCCTGAAATGAAATATTTTTGCTTCACGGAAATCCAGGAGAATGACTTTGGGTGTCAGTGGAAGAATGATGAAAGAAATTACAAAGGAATGCCTGTAATATATAAGGAAATGTAACTCACAGAAGAGATCGACAAGGTAGGTGGAATGCAGGAAAGAAGCCAATTAAAAATAGACTTGTGTTAAGCTTTCAGAATGAACTGCATATATTTAAGAAAAATATTTACAAATGTCACGAGTGTGGTAAATCCTTTAATTATGGCTCCTCCCTCAGTAGACACCTTCTAATCCATACAGGGGAGAAATTATATAAGTGTGGTATATGTGGCAATGCTTTTCGTCTAAAGTCACACCTTGTAAGTCATTGGACAACTCACACTCGTGCAAAAATTTACAAATGTGATGAGTGTGGTAAAACCTTCAGTCACGGCTCATCCCTCCGTAGACATCAGATAAGGCACACAGGAGAGAAAGTGTATAAATGTGATGTATGTAGCAAAGTCTGTAGTCAAAATTCCTCCCTTAAACGTCATCAAAGAGTTCATACCGGGGAGAGACCTTACCGATGCGATGAGTGTGGCAAAACCTTTATTCGTGGCTCTCACCTCTCCACACATGAGGTAATCCATACAGGCATGAAATTATGTAAGTGTGATGTATGTGGCAAAGTCTTTAGTCAAAATTCATGCCTTAGAATTCATCGGAGAATTCACAATGGACAGAAACCTTACAAATGTGTTGAGTGTGGTAAGGTCTTCCGTCAAAATTCACATCTTGGAAGACATCAGAGAATTCATACTGGGGAGAAACCTTACAAATGTGATGATTGTGGCAAGGTCTTTAATCAGTATTCAAATCTTGCAAGTCATCAAAGAATTCATACTGGAGAGAAACCTTATAACTGTAGTGTGTGTGGCAAGGTCTTCAGTCAAAATTCAAATCTTGTAAGTCATCAGAGAATTCATACTGGTGAAAAACCTTACAAATGTAATGAGTGTGGCAAATTTTTTAATCAAAGAGCATACCTTACGAAGCATCAGAGAGTTCATATTGAAGAAAAGTCTTACAAATGTAATGAGTGTGGGAAGGTCTTCAGTCGATATTCAAATCTTGCAAGTCATCAAAGAATTCAACTGGAGAGAAACCTTTCAAATGTAATGAGTGTGGCAGGTTGTTTTCTCAAAAGCCAAACCTTGGAAAGCATCAGAGAATTCACATGGGAGAGAAACCTTACAAATGTCATGAGTGTGGGGAGGTCTTCAGTCGAAATTCACTTTTTGCAGTTCATCAGAGAAAACATAACGTAGAGAAGGCTTTCAGCTGCAGTGAACTTGAAATGCCTTTACTGAGTTCTCAGCCCTCACTAAGTATCAGATAATTTATACATGAAAGAAACTATGTAAGTGTGACATATGTGGGAAGTCTTCATTCAAAACTTACAGCATACGATTCACTGGAGATTTCATAGTAGGGAGAAGCTAAGCAAATGTCATGAATATGCCAAATATTTTGTGCCTGCAAGTCTCATTTTCTATCAGATAATCTATAGTGGAGAGAAATTTTATAAGTGTACTAAGTATCTCAAAGTCTTCAGCCCAAGTTCATACCTTGAGATCTTCCAGATAATTTATACTGGAGAGAAACCTTTCAGGTAGAATGAGTGTGGCAAATCCTTCAGTGTCAAGCCCGAGTTACCATCAGGTGCCCCATTCTGCCGAGAGCCTGTAATAATATAGTGATACGACAAGAGTTTTAGCAGGTATCCACATCTCAGGCTTTACTGGAAAATTCATTCTGTACAGAAACCAGATAAATGTATTTTATTGTGGTCAGGCCTTAAGAGGAGGAATTTATTAATTAGCTCATTTTCAAGATTCTCTCACAAATGCCATGGATATGAACTGGTAATCTTATTGCTCTGGTAGGAGAGTTTTTATTTGTGAGTGACAGGCCACCTGGAGAACAGGGCCTGAAAGGAGTAGGTTTATCATTCTCATCTAACAGGAAGTCCAGAGGCTGCCATGTGGGTTGTGATGGGGTCCTCTGCCTCTGTAACCTCCATGAGTACTTAATCTTCACCTTATAGTAACATGACTGCTCTATGACTGAGAAGGCTGAAGGTTGAGGGCAAAAACCCTTTTCACTCTAAGGTTTTTGTATATTCTCCCTGGGTCACGCTCTTGTGACATGTCTAAGGACTCTGCATCAAGTTCCAGATTCTGAAGTTTTTGTTCTATAGCATTTTTCCTAAATCTCTTATAGTGTAAAGTTCCATAATTTGTTTTAGAGCATTAATTAACTTTTTGCTGATGTTTGACAGATGCAAAGTTTAAATGGAGAAATTTTCTTTTGTACTATATCACTGATGAGCACATGTGTGGGACCGGCCTTCCTTCATTGAGTTGCCGGGGTACCTTTGTGAAAAAGTAATGGGAAGTACACTTGACCCTTGAACAAGGCAGGGAGTTAGGGTTTAGTCTCCTGAGCAGTTCTAAATCCATGTATAATTTAATGCTGTCCTGCTATATCCATGGCTCTGCATCCTCAGATTCAACCAACCTCAGATCCTGTAGTATGTGTGGGACCGGCCTTCCTTCATTGAGTTGCCGGGGTACCTTTGTGAAAAAGTAATGGGAAGTACACTTGACCCTTGAACAAGGCAGGGAGTTAGGGTTTAGTCTCCTGAGCAGTTCTAAATCCATGTATAATTTAATGCTGTCCTGCTATATCCATGGCTCTGCATCCTCAGATTCAACCGACCTCAGATCCTGTAGTACTGTAGTAGTGTTTATTAGAAAAAAATGGCCATATAATTGAATCCACACAGCTGAAACCTGTGCTGTTCCAGGGTTAATGTCCTGTGTGGTGTTCTCAGTCATGTCTAACTCTTTGTGACCCCATGGACTGTAGCCCACCAGGCCCCTCTGTCTATGGGGTTTCCCAGGCAAGAATACTGGAGTGGGTTGCCATTTCCTCCTCCAGGGCATCTTCCCCACCCAGGGATTGAAACTGCGTCTCTTGCATCTCCTGCATTGGCGGGTGGATTCTTTACCCCTGTGCCATCTGGGAAAAACTGTCATGATGGAGGGCTATTTCTTGTCTCCTCATTCTGTTCCATTGGTCTTTGCATCTGTTATTCCACAAATCCCACACAGTCTTGATTCCTGTCACTGTATTAGAAATCTTGAGATCATGTGGGGCGATTCCAACCACTGCAATATTTTTTAGGTGTTTTAGCTTTTCTAGTTCTTTCATCTCTCTCTGTTATTTTTAGAATAATCTTGTTTGAATCTACAAAAATCTGGATGGAAAATGCATTAAATTTGTATGTCAATTTGGGAAATTTTAATATCATTTCTTATGTTGTATCTTCCTGTCAATTAATCTGGTGTGTTTATTAACAGTTCAGTGAATATCATATGTTTCTCTCAGATGACCTAAATAGAAGATCGTCTTTGATTTCATTCCTTCCCATTGTAGGTTTTAAGCATAAAAGTCTTTATTTTGTCAGATTTACACATTTTTCTTCTTTTTGAGCAAATATCGTATTCTATATTTAATTTCAGTTTCCATTTGTAAATTGCATGCATATAAAATTACAATAGATTTTTGCACGTTATGTCCTGACACCTTGCAGATTATACTTTTTGCATAGAAATTTGCATAGATTCTTTTGATTCTCTACGTGCATTATTTCCTTAAATTTCCTGTTTCTACTTTTAACAAGTTATCACAAACTGAGAGACTTGAAAGAACACAAGTTTATTCTCTATGGTTCTGGAGGTCAGAAATGGAAAATGAGCCAAAGCCCTGTGTTCCAGGATTCCAGAAGCCACTTAGATCCTTTGTTTCATGGGTCCCCATTTGTATCTGGATGGCACACACTTTGAATTAGTGAATGATTTTATTCAGATGTCTTCTTGTTGCATGAGCATTTTCTGAACACATTGTTTAATTTAGGGCACCCTGTCACTTCATCTTTGTACATGTACACCATAATAGTACTTAACACCATCATATATGATTTAATTACTGATGACTTTCCCCTATAGAATATGCTCCTTGAAGGCAGGGTATTGATTTTATTTCCTGCTTGATATCCAGTGATTGAAACCATTTTCAACTGACAGGTGTGTGAATGCACTTTATCAGTGCAAAGAGTTCTGTAATAGGTAGTCTCATAGAGCAGTAAGTCAAATAGTCTAATATTAAACATGTAATCATATTGTATTTGTGGCACCAAATTCCTTACTGTTATATTACACTCAAGCATTGTGAATGTTTCTCATAAATTCTCACAGTGTGATTTATTCACACATTGTGAATTTTCTCCAACATGTGCTAAACAGATCTAACTCATCAGTGAGGAAATGTCTTCATGGAGTTTTTTTAATCCACAACATTTTCTTTTTTTTTTAATTTTATTTTTATTTGGAGGATAATTGCTTTGCAGTGGTGTGTTGGTTTCTCCCATACAACAACGTGAATGGGCCCCCTCCTTGAACCTCTCTCCTACACCCTACCCCATCCCACCCCTCTCGGTTGTCACAGAGCACTGGGTTTGAGCTCCCTGTGTTATACAGCAACTTTCCATTAACTGTTTCACACATGTTAATGTTTCAGTGCGACTCTCTCAGTTCATTCCACTCTCTCCTTCCCCTGCTATGATACACATTTTCAATTTAGGAATCTTTCAGTAATGCTCCATTCTACACCCATGACAAAACAGTAATTCTGTTTCTTGGGTAGGATAGTTTTTATTCGTGGGTGAGAGGCCGCTTGGCAAATAGTAACTGAAAGAATTAGGTTTATCATTCTCACCAAACGGGAAGCTCCAGGAGATGCTCTGTGAGATGTGATGAGTCTCTGGCCCTTCAGCCCCCATAAGCACTTCGTCTTCAGTGTCCTCACAGCAGTGTGGCTGCTGAATGACCCAGAAGGGTGAAGGTTGAGAGGCAAAACACTTTTTGATTATTGATTTGGTCTCATTTCATGAAACAATAATCCTAGTCATTATTTTCTGATATTATTAGCCATTTGCATTAAATGGGCACCATAATTTTAATAAGAGATGTGAAATTTCTAATTTAATATTTCTCTCTTGAACCAAGGAAAACAAAGGGGAGAAAAGTGTTAGGGAGAGATTATATCAAAAGACTTTGTTCTTTATACGGAGAGTGTAATATTCCACATAACATGTGGTGACTTTGCCTCATGTTTGAAATGCCGAGCAAAACTTTTTAGAGCCCTTATGTTTTATGAGTCATAGATTTATTTCCTTTCTGTTCTGTCTGATACTATATACACTTAAATAATTCACCATATTTTTGGGGGAAGGGGGCGCGTGCTATCTGTGTGGCTTGCAGGATCCTAGTTCCCTGACCTGGGATTGAACCTGCACTCTCAGCTGTAAAAGTGCCAGTTCCTAACCACTGGACTGCCAATTTTGATATAATTCTTCTGATTCCAGTATCAGGGCAAGGAATCAAAGAATCCATTTTGAAACGCTTTTTAACCGTGTCATCCTACCTGAATGGGAGAAATATACAGGAGGCTTGTAATTGGGAAATATTCTAACATCACTTCCAAATATATTTTAAGATTAGACTCATATTAATTATATAGTAATGTAATTGCTATGGGGCTTCCCAGGTGTCTCAGTGGCAAAGGATTTGCCTGCCAGTGCAGGAAACACAGGAAAACTGGGTCTACTGCATTGCAGGTAGGTATTAATTATTTTAATATTTATTTATTTATTTGGCTCTGGTGGGTCTTAGTTGTGGCTTGTGGGGCCTAGTTCCCTGACCGGGGACTGAATCTGGGCCACCTGCATTGAGAATGTAGTGTCTTAGCCACTGGACCACTAGGGAATTTTCATTCATTCATAATTTAGATATGGAAAGTGATACATTGAAAACAAAATAGTATCAAAATGTAAGAACAGTGTGCATATTTGAATCCCTGTCAAGGACTCTCTACTCTTGTTCTTTTCATTGAATTAACTTCAGTAATACTCTGTCTGCAGTGTTCTGAAATAAAGTGAATTTTCCATAATCTATGGTAGACAACAAAGGGCTTCCTTGGTGGCTCAGTGGTAAAGAATCCACCTGCCAGTGCAGGAGATGCGAGTTCAATCCCTGGGTCGGAAAGATTCCCTGGAGAAGGAAATGGCAACTCACTCTAGTTCTTGCCTGAGAAATCCCAAGGACAAAGGAGCCTGGCGGGCCTCAGTCTATGAGGTCACAGGAGTAGGACATGACTTAATGACTAAACCACCACCATCACCACCACCACCAGCTATTCCCTTTTAAAAGGGAGAGAAGACCTTCTCCTGTGGTCCAGTGATTCAGAGTGTGCCTTCCAATGCCAGTGGTACAGGCTCAATTCCTGGTTAGGGAATTAAGATCCCACATGCCATGAGGTGCGGCTAAAAGCCAAACAAACAACAAAAAAACCCATTGTTCCCCTGCTGTTTTTTTTCTTCCACATGTAACCCATCATGAAACACAGATGAAAACCTCACTTCCACGGTGTCAAGTTCTACTCTATTTCTTGACCATCTGCTAGAATAATCTTTCATATAATCATCAGTGATGGCCCTCATTCGTAACAACATGTCTAGAGAAGGTGTCATGGCCACCAAAAACATGATATTTTATTTTTAAATTAATTTGTCCGCATCGGGTCTTAGTTGCAGCACATGGGATCTTTTAGTTTTGGCATTTAGGATCTAGTGCCCTGACCAGGGATTGAACTCTGGCCTCCTGCACTAAGGGTGGAGTCTTAGCCACTGTACCACCAGGTGTGTGTGTTGTGTGTTAGTCATTCAGTCGTATCCGAATCTTTGCAACCCCATGGATTGCAGCCCACCAGGCTTCTCTGTCCATGGGATTCTCCAGGCAAGAATACTGGAGTAGGTTGCCATTCCCTTCTCCAGGGGATATTCCCAACCCAGGGATCAAACTCAGGTCTCCCACGTTACAGGCAGATTCTTTCCCATTTGACCCAGGGAAGCACACCAGGGAGGTCCCCAAAGCATATTTTACTTACTCATTTTTTCCCAAAGCATATTTTAGATAATATTTTTATATCTCTACTCTGGCTGTCCCCATGCTCTCAAATTTATACCATCTTGCTTCTTAAAATCCGGAGAAGGCAGTGGCACCCTACTCCAGTACTCCTGCCTGGAAAATCCCATGGATGGAGAAGCCTGGTGGGCTGCAGTCCATGGGGTCATTGAGTCGGACATGACTGAGCAACTTCACTTTCACTTTTCACTTTCATGCATTGGAAAAGGAAATGGCAACCCACTCCAGTATTCTTGCCTGGAGAATCCCAGGGACGGGGGAGCCTGGCAGGCTGCCGTCTATGGGGTCACACAGAATCGGACACGACTGAATCGACTTAGCAGCAGCTTCTTAAAATCAGTGTCCTAGTTTTTCCTGGTCTTATGGATGTGAATAAACTCCACCTAATGCAATAGGTAGGGTTTCATCTTATGGTGACAAATGAAAGGCAGATAATGGAACAGTAACATCAATAGATTCCAAACTTCAGGTTGTAGGTCATTAATAACAATGGACCCTTTTTACGAGACCTCAGATAATTGAATAAACAGTGTACTATCTGCAGATAATTAGATCTTTCCACATATGTTTGATCCTTTGACAGGTATCAACTCATGAATTTTAAGAAATTTTAACTTTTAATTCTCTGTAGAATTTAACATCTGAGATTGGTTATTTCAAACCTAATAGACTGAGTTTCCTCCCACTGTAAGTTTTCTTATTTTTAAGTCCATTGAGAGGATCGTTTGGAGATTTTTCTCCCCATTACATTTGTCATGTTTCTGTCTAGTGTGAATTCTTTGTGAAGTATCCTGAGTAATGCTGCAAAGTCTTAACATTCTTGTATGGTTTCTATATTATATTATTTCTTTCAAGACCACAAAGGCATATATATTTTTATAAAGTTGATCACATTCAGTGCATTTGTCAAGTTTCTCCCTAGAAGGAATTGTGTTATGTTCTACCAGGCTTAAAATTTGGATCAGCTTTGTCATGCATTTCTGTGGTTTTCCTCAAAAGTCTTTATTCTGATATCAAGTGAGGTGACTGCCCTGGTTATGGGCCTTGCCCTTAATTAGTTTAGTATGGTGTCTCTCCACAGTGGAACATCTTTTTAATTTTAGTTGAAACATATTGTTGTACAATTTTTGTTTCAGGTGTAATGTTTAATGTTTAATTTTTGCATACATTATGAAATGACCTACCACAGTAAGTCTAGTAGCCATCTGTGCCCAAACAAAATTCTTACCATATTATTGACCCTATTATTTATGCTATATATTATACATGCTCCTGACTTACTTATTGTGTAATTGTCAATGTGCCCGTTTTAAACTCCTTCACATAATTCACTCCTCTACCTCATTCTGGAAATCACATATTTTTTCTGTGTCTGTTTTCACTGTATTTTGCAATTTTTTCTCTTTTAGATTCTGTAGATAAGTAAAACCATGTGCTATTTGTCTTTGACTTTTTTTTTTCACTTAGCTTAGTACCTTCCATGTTGTTGCAAATGGAACTATTTCTTTACTTTAGGGAATTCCCTGGCAGTCCAGTGGCTGAGACTCAGTGCTTGCACTGCCAGGTCCTGGGTTCAGTCCCTGGTCAGGGAACTAAGATGCCCCAGGCTGCGCAGTGCAGCCAAAAAAAATAAAGATTTTATGCCTGAGTGATAGTCCATTCTATACACACACCACATTTTCACTATCCATTCATTCATCCTTGATGCTCAACCCACTCTTCACATTAGATCAAAGAAGCACTTTGTAAATACATGTTTGTGCCCTGACCAGAGTCCCTTTCAAATAAATGAGGTGAGACCCAACGTTAATTATATTTAAGGTCCCCAGGTGATTCCAATCTGAATCCTTCATTCAGCTTCAGGACTCTGAGTCCTCCCATTCCTGAGGGCTGAGATTGGGCTGAGGGGGCGTTCTGCTCTGAGTAGGGATGGACCGGGGCCTGGTCTGTGACCTGATTGTTGCGTCTTCTGAGGTGCCCACTGCTGCTGTGTATGTGAGGGCCTCACCAGGAAGGGAGTAAGATCTGATGGAAAGTGTGGGAAAATGCTGTGTTGTTCTCTGTGTAGTTCAGTGTCCCGAGTCCCAAAGATTTCAAAGACAAAAACAAATGGTTATGGAGTTGTAAGGCAAAATACTATTTTTAGTAGTATTTTACTCGTTTTTCTTATTTGGGAATGATCTAGATATTTATAAACTACATATAATTTATCAAACATGTAAGGTTTCCTGTTGTCAACGAGTTAGGGAAAGATATTTTAAAAGTTTACTTGGAACCTTTTATCTCATACACATTCAGTTAATTGGGCATGTAAGCAAACTACTGGAAAAAACAACTTTTTACTGTAACCGTTTTCAACATGTTAGGCTACATCTTCGTTTCAGTATAACTGGCCCAGGCAACTGGCCCAGCTTTCACTTTGAAACTGTGACAGTGGGCCTTCCCTGGTGGCTCAGTGGTAGAGAATCCGCCGGCCACTGCGGGAGACGTGGGTTCATCCCTGGTCGGGGAAGATCCCACGTGCCTTGAGACAACGAAGTCCGTGGGCCACAACTACTGCCCGTGCTCTGGAGCCAGCGGGCTGCAGCTACTGAAGCCTGTGCGCCCCAGAGCCTGTGCTCTTGGCAAGAGACGCCACCGCCGTGAGACGCCCACACACGCCTAGCGGCAGTTAGAGACGTGCCCAGGCAGCAAGGAGCACCCAGCACCGGCCCCCACCCCCCAAAGTGGGACAATACGTGAAAAAAAAGCAATTTCAAATTAATAGGATCAGCCTCCGCTCCCCGGCCCCCGCCCTGCGCCTGCCCTGCCTCCTGGCACGCCCTGCGGGCCCCGGGGGTCTCCCGGCACCTAGCGCTCCGCCGAGGCCCCGCCCCGGAAGCCCCTCTCTGTCCCCTCTGGCGCCGTCCTTCACGGAACCGGAAGCGGACTCCGAGGAGAGAAGGTCACCCCGCTGAGAGTAAGTTGCTCGTCGGTAGTGTAACTGCGGCGGTGGCGGCGGTCCTCTTCCAACTCCATCCTCACGACGTGGGGGTTGGCACGGACCTAAAGTCCCAGCACCCGCCTCTCCGCCCCCAGTCACTCCAGACGTAGCTGTTACGGACTGGGTGTGTTTTTCTCTGGGTTGAAATCTCAGAGGCCGGTCCCTGCCTTTGGCTTTTCCGCCTTTGGTCTCAGTAGACACCGCCTTTCGCACATTTTCCTGCTTAAAACCCCTTCCTACCTCTGCCCCTCGCTTCATGTAAAGCCCTCGTTTCGCGAGGTGGGTCAGCGCCCCCTAGCCTCGCCTAATCGGCCTCCGGAGGCCGAGTCCTCTCCAGGGTACCGGGGTTCGGGAGAGCCCGCCCCGCTCCTGAGACCCCGGCCCCCTGGCCTCGCGTCTCCTCAGGCCGCTCTTCCGCCCCGCGCGCCTTCCCTCCCTGTCAGCCCGTCCCCTCACCCCGCGTAGGGGCTGGTGACCCCGGCCAACGTTCTTCAGTCCCCAGTTCTTCCCTCGGTATGAAAACGGTCTCTTCCCGTAGGCGGCCCTCTTATTGCGTCTCCTTTGCCATAAATAAGTGGGCGATGGGATCGGCAGCCGCAGAGAAAAGAAACCTGAAAGAGGAAAATTGGTGAGGTGGAAAAAATAACGGAAAACGGATGGAGACAGGATGGCTGAGGGGCTTGTAAAGAGACCGTAAGATGAAATAGATTTAGCCTTTAAAATGGCAGGTGAATAAAGTTGAGAAATTTAAAAAGCCGGATCTCCAGGGATTGGGCAGCAACATGGGCAGAGGGGACCTCGATCACTGGTAGTAAGGGGAGCCGCAGCGGTGAGGCATTTCACAGAGATTCTGCGAGAGGATAAACGGTGGAGCCGTGGACTTCAGAACATCGTGGTCCTGGGAGAGGAACAGATGACAGCGTGTGACTAGCAGAGCAGAAAGGAAGCCTAGCCACGTGGGGTGCCTGAGAGTGGAGAGGAAGGGACTGTAAGAGGCAGAGAAGGTTTGTAACCGGAGGGCAGAGGGAATTGAGCTGCGGGAAGAAAGAGGCAGAAACGTAAAGATATGGAGGAAAAAGAGCAACAAGAGGAGAAACAAGTTGCAAAGTGTGGCAGGAGAGCAGAGAGAAATAGACCAGCAGGGGCACCAGCAGAATAGAAAAGATTAAAAAGGAGATAAAAACGGGCCGGGGGAGGGGGCAGCGGCGGGGAGGAAATGGAGATAGACAATTAAATGGAAAGGCATAATAGTGCAGGTAAAAAAAAAAAAGTGCAAGTCGAGGGGAAACTGGGTCCAGGTGAGTTAATTGAATTTGGACAAAGTTATGTTGCACTGTTTTCTGGCTTTAAAATCTAATAAATATAAACTTTGTTTGCTTAAATTATACAGACGAAGATTCGTATTGCAAAGCTGAAAAGTTTGTATATTTTGTAATTGTATGATGACAAGATAACGTCCCTGTTGAGTCAAGGAGCAGTGACTTGACTCAAGACAGGTGTGGGTCACTCCTTTCCATTTCCTGGCATGGGATGGAGGGGTCACTAATGGGACAAGAAAGGACTGGTTCTGTCACCACATAGTACCTCTTTAAAGAAACATCAAAAGTGCTGTTTTTCTATAATGGATTTACTTTTTTCTCTGTTTCCTTTACATTTCTTTTGTTGTTAACTTTATATATATACTACTGCATTAAATGTCTAATTCCCTGCAAATAATTATTAACTTGTGAAATAAGTTTGGGGGCATTATGTATTCTACTCATGTGGTTCTTTTCTAAATATGATATATCCTCAATTTTTTTAAAGCATTGACAGCAAGATTATTTCCTTTTATTGATTCAGATATTCTTAACACCAAAGTGCTTTCCCTGCTTTATCTTAATATATTGGAAAAGCTCTTTCATAACTAGTAAATAGGTTTAG
Source organism: Madoqua kirkii (assembly GCA_006408675.1). Classification (NCBI taxonomy): domain Eukaryota; kingdom Metazoa; phylum Chordata; class Mammalia; order Artiodactyla; family Bovidae; genus Madoqua; species Madoqua kirkii. Next base: position 35,342 of record SJYC01088934.1, read on the forward strand.
ATTCTTTTGATGAGTACTTGGTAGAAATGTCTTTTATATTAATGGTCAAAACCTAGTTTAACCAGTTAGTCTAATTTTTTTTTTACATAGCATTGACATTTTATTTGGTATTATAAGTAACTTCAAGATGATTTACAGCACATAGGAAGGTGTGTGTAGGTTATATGCAAATACTATGCCAGTTTATGTAAGGGATTTGAATCCCTTATATTTTTTTTTGCCTCTCTTATTCCTCTGTTCATGATGAAGTTTACTCAGAGCTTATTTCTAAGCTAAACCCTTACAGTGTTTTCTGCACCAGCAGCTGTGCTTCTGTGACTGTTTAAATGATTTTACTTTGATTTTTCTGGAAAAGAATTACCTGTTTGGTGTCTGTGTGATCAGACCTTGAAAGAGAAGTTTCCTTTCATCGGTTACCTGATAGATGGTGTTTTAAATGGAACAGGTGATGAGGACAGACTCTGCCCACTGACCTTGCGGGATCTCATTTGGGAAACACTGCTATTCTGTTCACTCCACCAAGATGTTTCCCAAAAATGTCTCCCTTCTGGGCCTCAGGGAGCCCACTTATAACATCCAGATGAGAGACTAGACCAGAAACTCAGTCAGAGCAACACTGACCCTGAAGTGATTGGCCAAACTGGGTGTGTCTCTTGCATGGTAGTTCTTTTGGAGAGAGTATCTAGTTTTTGTAGAATTGTATATGGGTCCCTGTCTTCCCAGAATGAAAAACAAAAATGCTGGCTTGGAGACAGGAACACAGGCTCTGAGTAGAAGTGACTGTAGTAGAAATATTTCTCAGCATTAA
>SJYC01088935.1:0-27171 GCA_006408675.1 Madoqua kirkii
GCGGCGGGGAGGAAATGGAGATAGACAATTAAATGGAAAGGCATAATAGTGCAGGTAAAAAAAAAAAGTGCAAGTCGAGGGGAAACTGGGTCCAGGTGAGTTAATTGAATTTGGACAAAGTTATGTTGCACTGTTTTCTGGCTTTAAAATCTAATAAATATAAACTTTGTTTGCTTAAATTATACAGACGAAGATTCGTATTGCAAAGCTGAAAAGTTTGTATATTTTGTAATTGTATGATGACAAGATAACGTCCCTGTTGAGTCAAGGAGCAGTGACTTGACTCAAGACAGGTGTGGGTCACTCCTTTCCATTTCCTGGCATGGGATGGAGGGGTCACTAATGGGACAAGAAAGGACTGGTTCTGTCACCACATAGTACCTCTTTAAAGAAACATCAAAAGTGCTGTTTTTCTATAATGGATTTACTTTTTTCTCTGTTTCCTTTACATTTCTTTTGTTGTTAACTTTATATATATACTACTGCATTAAATGTCTAATTCCCTGCAAATAATTATTAACTTGTGAAATAAGTTTGGGGGCATTATGTATTCTACTCATGTGGTTCTTTTCTAAATATGATATATCCTCAATTTTTTTAAAGCATTGACAGCAAGATTATTTCCTTTTATTGATTCAGATATTCTTAACACCAAAGTGCTTTCCCTGCTTTATCTTAATATATTGGAAAAGCTCTTTCATAACTAGTAAATAGGTTTAGATTCTTTCGATGAGTACTTGTAGAAATGTCTTTTATATTAATGGTCAAAACCTAGTTTAACCAGTTAGTCTAATTTTTTTTTTACATAGCATTGACATTTTATTTGGTATTATAAGTAACTTCAAGATGATTTACAGCACATAGGAAGGTGTGTGTAGGTTATATGCAAATACTATGCCAGTTTATGTAAGGGATTTGAATCCCTTATATTTTTTTTTGCCTCTCTTATTCCTCTGTTCATGATGAAGTTTACTCAGAGCTTATTTCTAAGCTAAACCCTTACAGTGTTTTCTGCACCAGCAGCTGTGCTTCTGTGACTGTTTAAATGATTTTACTTTGATTTTTCTGGAAAAGAATTACCTGTTTGGTGTCTGTGTGATCAGACCTTGAAAGAGAAGTTTCCTTTCATCGGTTACCTGATAGATGGTGTTTTAAATGGAACAGGTGATGAGGACAGACTCTGCCCACTGACCTTGCGGGATCTCATTTGGGAAACACTGCTATTCTGTTCACTCCACCAAGATGTTTCCCAAAAATGTCTCCCTTCTGGGCCTCAGGGAGCCCACTTATAACATCCAGATGAGAGACTAGACCAGAAACTCAGTCAGAGCAACACTGACCCTGAAGTGATTGGCCAAACTGGGTGTGTCTCTTGCATGGTAGTTCTTTTGGAGAGAGTATCTAGTTTTTGTAGAATTGTATATGGGTCCCTGTCTTCCCAGAATGAAAAACAAAAATGCTGGCTTGGAGACAGGAACACAGGCTCTGAGTAGAAGTGACTGTAGTAGAAATATTTCTCAGCATTAAATGTAGATTTGTGGATTTCTTTTTTTTAACTTTTAGTTTTGTGTAGGGGTATAGCTGATTGACAATGCTGTGGTAGTTTCAAGTGACCTGTGAGATGACTCAGGCATACATACACCTGTATCCATTCTCTCCCAAACTCCCCTCCCATCCAGGCTACCACATAACAGAGAGTTCCATTTCTCAGCATTAAATGTAGATTTGTGGATTTCTTTTTTTTAACTTTTAGTTTTGTGTAGGGGTATAGCTGATTGACAATGCTGTGGTAGTTTCAAGTGACCTGTGAGATGACTCAGGCATACATACACCTGTATCCATTCTCTCCCAAACTCCCCTCCCATCCAGGCTACCACATAACAGAGAGTTCCATGTGCTATACAGTAGGTCCTTGTTGGTTATCCATTTAAAATATAGCAGTGTGTACATGTCCATCCCAAACTCCCTATTTTTCCCTTCCCTCCCACTCCCTGCCACAATCGTTTTCTAAGTCTGTGAGTCTCTTCCTGTCTTGTAAGTTCATTTGTATAATTTCTTTTTAAATTCCACATCTAAGGTATGTCATATTTCTCCTTCTCTTAACTTCACTTTGTATGGCGATTTCTGGATCCATCCATGTTGCTGCAAATGGCATTTTGTTGTTGTTTTTGTTGTTGTTTAATGGCTGAGTAGTATTTCATTATATATATAAGTACTACATTTTCTTTATCCATTCCTCTGTTAATGGAGATTTGGGTTGCTTCCATGTTTTGGCTTCTATGAAGGCAGTGGTTTCAGGCACAGAAAACTATTTTCCTCCAGTGTTAGAAGTACAGCTTGAGCTGAGCACACAGGGATCCTTGGGTGCAGGAGGATGGGTGCCTTGTCTCAGGAGATGGAGCTGAAGGGTGCCCTTCAGCATCCACTCTACAGGTGACTTGTGTTGGGTCTTTGGGGGGGTGTCAAGAATCATTGTTACGGACACTGCTTTGAGAAAGATCTCCATTACTTCTTGCAAGTAGTAAATCCTTCCTGCTCCAGAGGAAAAGAGAGAGAGAGAGACAGGAATCTTTCTACAGTTTTTAGAGTAATATAAGAAAAGTTTCAGAGGTCATTTTGTTGTTTACCTTTAGTACTCTTCAGTATTTTGTGTCACAAATTTTCAGTTGCACTGTGAAATCTACAACAGGGGGATTTAGGGTGTTTCTTTGGGAGATGTTTGGGTCTCGCGGGGGCTTGTGCATTGCTGAAAACATCTTTTATATGTAGTTTTCAAAGATTACAATCTTTGGGCTGAGGTTACAGTGAGTGAAAACATGGTGTTTTGCATCCAGTGGATTCTTGGGTGTCTTCATACATACTTTTCTCTCTGGCATGATTTATTAGAGTTTGGGATTTTGTGTGTGTGTGTGTGTGTGTGTTTATAGCAGGATGAGTGGATCATTGTGGGTTTTATAGAGACTGTGTTGGACCCCATGAGAGTTTGTAAGTTCATCTGAGTTGAAAAGGGAAGGAACTAATGAATACTAAGCTTCAAATGTCAGAAAGTTTTCATTAGAGAGGTTTTGCTAGGTATGCTTCTGTGGACAGAACTTGAGAGCGGCCATTAAATTCTTTAATGTAGGGAGAGATTTTTCCAGGAATCAAGAGGACTGGCAACACCAAGTGAACGGTAGTACAGGGGGACATCCTTGAGAAGGTGTAGCTGCTACTTTCTTGCTGCCCAGCCAGTGCTAGTTTCTCTCCTGTCCTCTCCCACCCTGTCCTAAAACATGCGTGCACACACACATACACACACACACGCAGACTAGGGAACTCTTGTGTACTCAGTGGAAATGTAAATGGTATGGCTATTACAGAAAATGACCTAGAGAGTCCCCTGTCTAGCTATCCAGAGGAAATTAAATCACTATATTTAGGTCAATATTTGCAGCATGTGCATCTAATGTTGCCTATGGTTAATCATACCGTGTTTCTATATACTTGGTATTTGCTGAGGAGTGACACTTCAATATTCTCGTCACACAGAAGGAAAATGCTAGTTATGAGTTGACAGAAGTGTAAATTACTTCATCAGATAGTCACACTGGATGCCTTCCTTATATGTACATACTTGTTCTTCATCTATTAGCCTCAGTCAAGCTGGAAAACAGAATGTGAGGGGTGGGCCGGACTTGCCTCCTCTGGCTTCCCTTAGATTGATGAAGACTTCTGGGTATGCATGTTTTGTACCCCCTGACCAGAGATTCCTTTTTATATTGTCGGTGTGGGGTCCAACTTCAATAGTAATTTAAGGGGCCCTGGTGCATTTAGCATTGAGCATCAGGACTCTTGATCTTCCCAGTCCTGAGGGCTGAGATCTGGGCTCAGGGGAGGGGCTCTGTTCTGAGTGGGGCTGGACCAGGGCCTGCTGTGTGACCTGAAGGGGGTCATAGGGTCAGCGGAGGTGTCCCTTGGTGCTGTGTACATGAGGCCTCACCAGGAGGGGAGTGTGATCCGAGGGCAAGTGTGGGAAAGTCTTCTGTTGGTCTCTGGTCTCTCTTGTGACAATGGGCAGCCAAAGACACTTCCACCTGATGAGATCTTTGTTTATGTGTGTGGTTGGGGCACAGATAGAGAAGATATGGATTCTAACAGCAGTTTTGCAACTTTCAAGGTTGACTTCAAAAGACTTACTTTGCCCAAGGAAGAGCATAGAAGAGGAGGAAGAGGAAAGAACTGAAGTCAGGCATGGCTCTTTCTCAGGTAAAGTCATATCCTCAGTGGATTCTCAGTCTGTCCTTCCTGAAATGCCCTTCTCTGGACTCGCTAATCGTGTTAGACTCTGGAGTGTCCTGTCTGACTCCTATACATGCACACTCACCTGGGGCCTTCCCTCAGGGCCTGTCATCTCCACTTAGATCCCGTCTCCCCATGACCCGGTGACCTGGTCCTTGTGAGGAAGCTCCCCTGCGCATCATCCTGGGCAAGACTTCTCACCCACGGGTTGGAGATGGGGTCTCAGTGCTCTTGGGCAGCAGGATTGCTTAGGGCCCATCTGGATGTGCTATCTGCTCTCTGTCAACCAGGATAGAGAAGTTGAACATTAATATGCATAGTATCTGATAAAATCTTGAAAACTGACCAATGAGGGGGTAATTCATTTTTTTTCTAAGGCATTTGAAGCTAAATGAATGAGTCATTGACTTCAAGCCTTTTTTTTTTTAAGCTATATTATATTGGAGTAGAGCTGATTAACAGAGTTGTGATAGTTTTAGGTAGAAGGAAAAGGGACTCAACCATATATACACATGTATCCATTCTCCCCCAAACTCCCCTCCTATCCAGACTCTCATATAATATTGGGCAGAGTTCCATGTGTTATATGAGGACCTTGTTGGTTATTTATTTTAAATACAGCAGTGTGTACATGTCCATCCCAAACTCCCTGACTATCCCTTCCCCATTCTTCCCCCTTGGGAACCATACGTTTGTTCTCTATTGACTTCAAATCTTAATAGTTGCAAATGGAAGGGAAAGTTCAGAAACAGACATCAGTGATATAAGGAAATTAATTCCTTTTTGACTGTGCCACACGTTGGCTTGTACTATCCTAGTTCCCCAACCAGGGTCTGAACCTAAATCCATGACAGTGAAAGCACAAGTCCTAACCACTGGACTGCCAGGGAATGTTTTATTCCATTTTTGAATTTGACCTATGAAATCAAAATCTCTGACAACTGGACATTCTTTAAATCACTTTTGTCACCTCCATTCCTCAGAGGTTGTCTCTGCACTTAGTGGATTGTATCCTGTGATATAGAAGAGTTTACCTTTGTTACAAGTAAGGTTCCATCTTCATTCTTTTGCTGGGTTGTGTATAGTTGCTCTATATCATTTATTATCAAGACTGTCCTTTGTCCTTTGTGCAGTCTTTGCACCCTTGTCTGTGCATTGTATATCATATTCACTGAATTATTTCTGGTACTTTAATCTGTTCCACCGGACATGGAACAACAGACTGGTTCCAGATAAGAAAAGGAGTATGTCAAGGCTGTATATTGTCACTCTGCTTATTTAACTTCTATGCAGAGTACATCATGAGAAATGCTGGCTGGAAGAAGCACAAGCTGGAATTAAATTAAGACTGCCGGGAGAAATATCAATAACCTCAGATATGCAGATGACACCACCCTTATGCAGATGACACTACCCTTATGGCAGAAAGTGAAGAGGAGCTAAAATGTCTCTTGATGAAAGTGAAAGAGGAGAGTGAAAAAGTTGGCTTAAAGTTCAACATTCAGAAAACGAAGATCATGTCATCTGGTCCCATCACTTCATGGGAAATAGATGGGGAAACAGTGGCTGACTTTATTTTTCTGGGCTCCAAAATCACTGCAGATGGTGATTGCAGCCATGAAATTAAAAGATGCTTGCTCCTTGGAAGGAAAGTCATGACTAACCTAGACAGCATATTGAAAAGCAGAGACATTACTTGGCCGACTAAGGTCCGTCTAGTCAAGGCTATGGTTCTTCCAGTGGTCATGTATGGATGTGAGAGTTGGACTATGAAGAAAGTTGAGCACTGAAGAGTTGATGCTTTTGAACTGTGGTGTTGGAGAAAACTCTTGAGAGTCCCTTGGACTACAAGGAGATCTAACCAGTCCATGCTAAAGGAGATCAGTCCTGGCTGTTCATTGGAAGGACTGATGCTGAAGCTGAAACTCCAATACATTGGTCACCTCATGCAAAGAGTTGACTCATTGGAAAAGACCCTGATGCTGGGAGGGGTTGGGGGCAGGAGGAGAAGGGGACAAGAGAGGATGAGGTGGCTGGATGGCATCACCGACTTGATGGACATGAGTTTGGGTGGGCTCCGGGAGTTGGTGATGGACAAGGAGGCCTGATGTGCTACGATTCAGGGGGTCGCAAAGAGTTGGACACTACTGAGTAACTGAACTGAACTGAATCTGTTCCAGTGGGTTATGTATCTGGGCTTATGCCATTACAACATCATCTTGGTTACTTTGTAATATGTTTTAAATTTTGAAAATGACAGCCTCTGTCTTCTGTTTCAAGAATATTTTGGCTGTTTGGGGGTCCTTTGAGGTTCCCTGTGAATTGTAATTTTTTTTTTTAATGGCAAAAATTGCCTTTGAAATTTTGACAGAGATTCCATTAGAATCTAACACTTTCAGTAATAAAGTCATTTTAAGAATATTAAACCTTCCAATTCATGAGTACAGAGTGTCTCTTTATTTACTTATGTCCTCAGATTTCTCTTAGTAAGCTTTAGTAATTTTCAGTGAGCAAATCTTTTACTTCCTTGGGCAGTTTTTTCCTCTCCTGTCTCTTGTGCTTTCAGTTCGGTTCAGTTCTGTAGCTCAGTCACGTTGCACTCTTTGTGACCCTATGGACTGCAGCACGCCAGGCTTCCCTGTCCATCACCAACTTCCAGAGCTTGCTCAAACTCGTGTCCATCCAGTTGGTGATGCCAGCCAACCATCTCATCCTCTGTCTTCCCCTGTACAGTCCACTGTAACTTTAGAGGGAATGCATTCAGAGTTTCCTTTTGATCATGAGATTTGGTGAAATAGTCTTTCTTAATTACAATGTATTTTTTCCATTTTCTTTATAGTTGTGATATTTAATTCTTTGAGTAATTTTTAACTTTGCTTTGTGATCATTTTTTTCTTCATCTTTTACTGTATAATAGTAACAGCTTTTCTAAGTTTGAATCAGTGTTTTATGAGTGAAATACAGAAATAAACTCTGCTTTGCATTTGTTAATACACGTCTTTGTCAATGTCTTTATGTATAGGTATCCCATAGAAGTTGCAGTCAAGGGATCCTGTTTTTTTTTTCATGTTACTACCATTTGGTACAATTGATGCTATTTAATTCTTCCCAAAATGCTGAAACTTAAATGAGTGAAAACAGTGATGAAAAAAATCATGCACAAATATGTCCAGAGACACCTACTCTCATTTCAGTTATTTCTACATTTACATGTGTGTCCATGAGTTCATGAATCTAGAAGTCCATGGTTTTCATAAAAAACATTATGATTTTATAACTGTGTACTGTATTATAGTTGAAAATATAAATATATTCCATGACCCTGCATTTTTTCTACAGTCTCTTGTTCATGGTTCAAATAGTAGTAAGATTACTAACATGTTATGTGTATGTGTCTATGTGCCCATATCTGTAATGTAACAATGCCTTCCGTGTTGTTCACTTTGAACTTATTTCAAGTAGTCTCACGGAACCCTCTGTCAGTGTGCTTCTAATGCTATTCTTTTTTTTTAGCCTTAATGCTCTTCTGTTACTTCAGTTTTTGCTTCTTTATCTTCAGTTTAAGACTGAGTTCTCTTTAATTGAAGTCCTTGCTGTATCATTTCTTAGTTTCTTAAACTAAGTTGAGTTTCTCCAAATGTCTCTGATACTTGTCTCTGTAGAACAGCATGTGTCTTTCTCTACTGAGCCATGATGTTGATTAAGAAGTTTCATAGCCATAAAGCATTTAGAATATTGATAGCATCTTTAAAGGATTTGAACACTTTTAGTCATTGCTGTTGTTCTTATGATCATAGTTGAAGATTTTGACCTTTTCTTTATGGCACTGTTGACTCTGTCATTTCTGCTGCCACCACTCATAGTGTAGCTCATTTAGATATTGAATAGCAGTCAGTGTGTAAAACATAGTTGAACACTTCTGGAGGAACAACACATTGTTGAATCTTACTTACATGTATTTCATGTATTGTCCCCAAAAATGAAAAATCCATGTTGATTACAGGTTATCATAATCTCTGTAAAAGCAAAAGGAATTAAAATTAAGAGACCCATAATTTCCTCCAATAGCTTTACTTGGATCTGTAGGAAAACATACTTCTACTTGATCCTTTCCCTTCTCTTCTCCTTTTGTGTGAAAATAAGAGCTCTCCTCATGGCCCCTTGGTGAAATGTGTTTTCATTTCAGGCACAGTTGACCTTCAAGGATGTGGCCATAGAGTTCACTCAGGAGGAGTGGGAATGCCTGGACCCTGCTCAAAGGGCCTTGTACAGGGACGTGATGGTGGAGACCCTCAGGAACCTTGTCTCCTTGGGTGAGAATCACTTCCTTTGAAGTTGGGATCTGCCCTGGGGTATCTCTGCATTTCCCACTGTGTGCCTCTTGGGAACCCTGGTTTTACTTGACTGATCTGAAATCCCTGTTGATTCAGACATAAAGAGCTTTAGGACGCAGCCTCAGGAGTTTAAATCTACCTTTTCCTCTGATGATCTGCCCACTTCATGATACATTAGGAGTTGTTCCAGAGCTTTTGTAGTTATAAAGCCCAATGGAAAACTTTTAACACACCCCTTTTCCTGTTTCCTACCCATGTGCTTTTGATTCAAGAGTTTTAGGAAAAGAGCTATGTTTCTTCACATTATACTGTTACCTCTGTATCAGAAAGAGGTAAACAGCAGGTGAATTTTGAAAATATTTTTCTATTCCTCTCTGTATTCCCATCAATACTCAGTTGAATAAGGAACTAGGATTCTGGCAAAGCCACAGCAAACCATGTGCCTTTCCTCTTATGTGGAGGTATTTCTGTTTCTTACCTGAATATTTTACCCGCTTTGTAACAAGACAAAGAGCCCTGGTCAGTGGAGAGTGAGGTGAATGCCTTTGGCTGTATATCAAAGGGTGAACACAGCTCAGATCTCAGAAGAGTCCAGGGGAGCCTCACTATTAATAGGGTTTATAGACTTTCCCCTTGTCAAAGAATTCTATAGAAAGTACAAACGTTTACTTACTATGTGAACTCTCAGAGGAAATTTTTCTTCTCTGTAACCTGTCCCTCTTGTCTTTCCCCATGTAAAATGTATTCTTTTACCTCTAGTGGTGCCACGTCCTCACCAGGGACAAAGGCAGGGCTTCTGGCATGATCTGTAGTGCTCTGCCATCTGACTCCTGTGAACTCCTGTTGCTTGCCTTAGAGGAGCATGAGGTGGACTTTTAAAGGGACATCTTAGTCCCTCATCTCTCCTTCTCAACTTCACTCCATTGGGAGTCCAGTTCCCAGTCAACAGAGATAAGAGCTGCTACCTGCAGACAACAGTCCCTAAACCCTTGCTCATTCCATCTCCATTTGATGTTTTTAGAAGACTTCATCAGAAGGGGGAAAGCACTGGCTGCTCTCTGATTGCATTGGCACCCCAGAATCTGCATGCAGCTGTCTCTCGTCCTGTCTGCTTGTTTGGATCCCTCTTCTCTTCTTTCTGTTCTGCCTTGGCCACACTCTTCAGGCTTCGTAACAGGGTGATGCATTGTGTTTCCTGTAATTATTTTGCAGTAAAACTAAAGACAGTAGACACAGTCGTGCTCGCTTTGATCCACAGTCCTAATGCGCGTTTGTGTGTCTTTGGGGCTCTTAGTTTGGTGTTGGTGGCAGGAGCACATTGTTCTGTCTGAAGATCCTGTGATGTATGACACACATGTCTCATGTATTTTTCACTCCTGTAGTGTTCTGTCTAGTTTGGGAATGTAGTCTCTTCCTCATATCATACTCTTGTAACTATGTGTGCTTTTGCCTCTGTAATTTGTTTGTGAAATACATAGTCCTATGCTCTGAAATTATATTCACCTTCTCCTGTGATAATTCACCCTTAGTTAATCAATACTTTCTGGTGGACTCTCTTACTGGGTAACAGATAAATTTGATGAAGAATACTATCTCTCATGCATTGTAATATTTTCATGCTATATAGAAATTCACCACCCTGTAGTGAAGTGGTCTGCATAGTCTATGATACAAAATAGGAAATATCACCAGAACCTGACTGAAATCTTTCTGGGTGTTTTTCTGGTTTTGAGCAATGTCACAAAAGCCTGTCTCAGTGGCATTGTGACAGTGATGTTCACATGCGCTGTGACCATCCCCTTTCATTCTCAGTAAATGGTATAGGAATTTTTTTCTCTGGATAACATTGTCCAAGTTCACATCCTTTTATTTTGAGGCTATTGTGTAAACTGTTGTTAATACTGTCTTTTGTTCACCTGTGTGCCATGTTCTTTGTGCATCAACGGCTAATTTTGAAACATCTAAATCAGAGAACTAAGTGGAGTGATACTTTCAGTCTGAACTGTAATTTGTTTTTTGTTTAATAGACTGTCTGGTCCCCATTGAGCGGTCCTCACCCCCTGTGGAACGTCATTGGACCACATACACTAGAGTTTATTTCTCATGTCTCTGTGTTACATACTACTGGTCTCTCTCTCTTTATGTTCATACCACACTGCTTGGATTAGTTTAGGTTTCTTAGAATTTTGAAATAATTTTGAAACTTCCAACTTTCTTCTTTTCAATCTTGGTTTTGCTATTGAGTGTCTTTTGAGATTGCATTTGACTCTTACTATATATCTGTTTCTTCAAGACACACTGTTGAGATTTTATTGGGGATTGGGTTGACTCTGTTGATCACTTCAGGATAGTATTTACACCCTGATCATATTTACTTCTAATCCATTGAACTTGGGATGTCTGCATTAATTTGACTTTTCAGATATTTTTCAGCTGTGTTTTCAGTTCATAGTGCATATATCTTTCCCTTCTTCTGTATGGTTTTGGTGAACACTTTTTTTTTTTAATGGTATCGTAAATGGAATTTTCTGAATTAAATTCTTGATTCTTTTATTGTTAATGTACAGAACTAGTATTGATTTTTGTATATTGTCATTTTTCTGAGTTCATTATTTTTATCAGTTTTTTTTCTTCCAGAACCTTCAGAGCTTTTTATTTATTTTATTTTTGCCACAACACACACCATGTGGGATTCTAGATTCCCCACCAGGGATCGATCCTGGCAGTGGAAGCCTGGAATCCTAACCATATCTGGACCGCCAGGGAATTCTCCAGGGTTTCTTATATTTCATTTGTCAACAGAGATATTTTTCTTAATTTTTCTATTGAGATTGTTTTATGTGTTTTTGCTACCTTTGTGTTCTTGCTAGAAATTTTAGTAATTTCTTTTTTTAGAGATAGTGCAAGTATTCTTGTCTAGTTCCTGATGTTAGGGGGAAAGTTTTAAGTCATTACACACTGAATATGATGTTAACTATGGGCACTTAATACAATATATGTCCTTTATGTGTTGGAGGTCATTTTTTCCTATTTCTCATTTACTGAATGTCTCTGTCATATTTTTAGCATTTTCACCTGAGGGAAACTCTGGGAATGGGGAGGCTTGTGCCAATTCATTCTCAATGCAATGTAAGGAGGAAGAGGGGAGTCAAAGGCCTGGAAATTGTCATGAACTTTCCTAGATTTTTCGGTTTAGTGTTTTCTGGACAGGCATCTGTTTGAGTGCTGCTGCTGCTTTACCGGTTGGGTGAGTTTTCCCAAATTGTTTTCTGCTTTTTTTTTTTTCCTGCTTTATTTTAACTTGGTTCCCTCATGGGTAATGAGTGCCTGTGGTTTACTGGCCTGTTGACATAACTCCTCATGATTTTTTCTTTGAGAGTTTGTGTTAAGAATTTAATATGATTTCCAGTTTTTAGAGAGGCCAGCTAAAAAAAAACACTGTTATGTTTAATAATAAGGAGAGCTAGCATAAAAATTCTGTATGCAAAAGGATATTAGGTAATTAATATTTTAGTTACTTCTTTTGTTTTTAACTTACTTAACTGTTTTGAGTATATCCTGGAATATATTATATCCTGATTATATCTTCAGGCTTTGTCAAGCACTTTCTGTTTGTTTCCTCATATAAACTCTGCTTAGCCAACTAGGAGGCCTTCATTCTGAAATCGTGATCTCCCTCCTTTACAATACTGTTGATCCTGTTACTTTGCTCTGCATTTGTGTATACAGATTAGTAGACTCCTTGTAATGGTCTTCTCCTGGTTTTTTCTTCTGCTTTTTTCTTTCGCTTTTTGAGTACATTATTGCACAGTCTCCTGGAATACTGTGTATGTTTATATTGAGCATATATGTGGAAATACAGTCACTAAAATACTCAGTTGGATACACTGCATAGCAAATAGTGTAATAGATTAAGAGTTAATTTCTTTCTACAGTGTTTAAATCTCATTTGGTTCTTTCCCATAGTTATAGTATAATTCTGCTAGTTAAAAATGGTACAGAACTATGCTATTGCTAAACCAATTCTTTTTTGTTTTAAGGTCAGTATTTTAGTTACCCTTGTACAGTGGTATTCACAGTCAAAAGCTATGTAGATATAGGTATTCTATGCTCCTCCCAAGCCGTTTCTCAGTTCTGATCTTTCTTTACATGATACCATGATGTGGATGAAAGATTCTTATTTTCTAGTATATTTAAGTTATTATCCTAAACTTCTTAATTTCCACAGCACTCTTTCACCATCCCTCCACCTTCCACTTTGCTTACACTGTAAAAACAACACCTCTGTGCATTGAACAGCTTTCTCCTGACACAACCTAAATTACTACGTGCAGCTGTGATAACTCAGAAATCAGTGTCAAAAGGGGTGGCTGAATCCCCTTAGTAGTTACACAGCTCACTTCTTGTGTTTTCCTTGACGTTTTCTTTCTTAACTCCTGATATTTGTTGTAGTATTTTGTAATCTAGACTGCTTGGGTGGGCAGTCATGTTTAAGTATATGTTGTCTCAGGCTGTAGATCAGAATTCATACTGTGGTTCTCACTTTATGTTCTGTGTCAGTTGGGGTCATGTACATAAATCTGTGATTCCACTTTCCTTACTTTAAAAATTGTGATTATTTTCCTCAAGACTTTCAAAGGAAATTGGTAATGTCAGATGGCATGAAATGTCTTTCTTTTTGGCACACCATGCTGCCTATGGGATCTTAGTTTCCCAACCAGGAGTGGAACCTGGACCCAGGGCAGTGAAAGTGCTGAGTTTTAACCACTGAACTGCCAGGGAATTCTCAGAAATGGTGCTTTTTTTTTTCTTTTGAGAAAGATCTCTATTTGCTTTAAAATTTTTACCGCAGTAAATTTTTACAACAGTAAAAATTATATATTATTCATTGTGTATGTGCAGGCTCAGTCATTAAGTCATGTCCAACTCTTTTGTGACCCCTTGGACTGTAGCCCACCAGTCTCCTCTGCTCATGAAAATTTCCAAGCAAGAATACTGGAGTGGATTGCCGTTTCCTACTCCAGAAATAGTGCATTTTTATACTAACAAACAAAAGTGGCTTTTGTATAAAAAGATAATATTTAAGTATGTTTATTATATCCATGTTGTTTATTATATATTGTATTCCTTTTTCTTGCAATTTGTTCTCAACCGTATTGTCTGTGACCATAGTTAAATAAATAAATTTGCAATATGTATTTTGGAGGCAATGACCTGGATATTTTAGGGCCCTGCACAGGTAGTGAGTTGCTCTGTGTAATAGCTTATATAGTTTTATAGGAGGTATTTCAAAGAACATTTTGTTTTATAAAAAACGTTTATCACATTTGCTATTTTTTCTCTGTTATATTTGTTTCTGAATTCGAAACTGCCACTCATTGCGATTATTCATTAAATAAGTTCGTTTTGGATTATTTATTGTTGTAATATATTTTGTCAGATTTTTTAGCATTCATTTATATTTAAAAGGTATGTATAATATAGGTATAGTATAATAATATTCTTTTCTCCTCAGTTATGAGGCACCAGTAAGTATGTTTACTGCTAATTGGTATGTGCTTTGGTGTCATGGTTGAAATATACACTTTTGATAGTCAACAGAAGTTTTTACAATAAGTGTTTTTACGTAGGTTGTTTGAAAATTGAGTGCCCTAAAATTAAGTGGAATTACCTCAGAGCACTTTACTAAAGAATCATTCATTTTGTGTTTGCAAAGGTTTTAATATCATGACTGGGAATTTTCATAACTTCTTTTTACGTCAGTACTAGTTTAGTGTAATATGTATTTAACATGAAGTATTTACTTATGAATTATAATGAATAGGATTACTTATGGTTCTTTATATCTTGTAGATATCTCCCATATACATGTGATCAAGAAATTACAACTAAATGCAGACATTTATGGAGAAGAAGGATTCCAAATAGTTATACTGGGAAGACACAAAAGGAATAAAATTGAAGATTTTTACCTCAGGAAAATCCAGGAAAATATATGTGACTTTGAGTTTCAGCCAACAGATGAGGAAAGAAATTACCAAGGAAAGCCTGTATCCCATGGCAAAAATCTCCTCTGTAAGAGACAGCGACATGGTAGAAGCATTACAGGAATTCAGCCTATTGAAAACAGACTTCCATTAAGCTTTGGGAATGAACTGCAGCTTTATAAAAGTGAAGAGAAAATTGATGGATTTAATGAAGCTCATAGGAGTGTCAACATTAATGCCTCATTTTTACCACTTCAAGGAATTTCTTCTACTATCCAGTCCAACCTTGGTAATCCAAGTGTGAATGATTTTATGCATCCTTCAGTATTGACACAAGACCAGAGGGCACACAAGGACAGCCCTTACAGTTGTAATCAGAGTGGTCAAACCTTTCATCAGCACTTAAACCTCACTCAACATCAGTTGATCCATCCAGAAGAGAAAATATTTAATTGTGATGTATGTCACAAAGTCTTTAGTCAACATTCAGACCTTGCTATTCATCAAACAATTCATACTGCAGAGAAATCTTACAAGTATAATGAGTGTGGCAAAACCCTTAACTATGGATTGCACCTCACTGGACATCAGATAATCCATACAAAAGAGAGCTTATATAAATGTGATATGTGTGAAAAAGTGTTTACTCAAAGTTCATACCTTACAGTTCATCAGAGAATACATACTGGAGAGAAACCATACAAATGTAACGAATGTGGCAAGGTGTTTAGTCAGAATTCATACCTTGCAAAACATCGCAGAATTCATACTGGAGAGAAACCTTACAAATGTAATGAATGTGGCAGAGCTTTCAGTCAAAAAGGAAACCTTGCAAGTCATCAGAGAATTCATACTGGAGAGAAACCTTATAAATGTAATGAATGTGGTAAGATGTTCAGTATTAGATCAACCCTTGTCAGTCATCAGATCATTCATACTGGAGAGAAACATTACAAATGTAATGAGTGTGGCAAAACTTTTTATTTTGGTTCACACCTTATACAACATCAAATCATCCATTCAGGAGATAAACCATATAAATGTGATGTCTGTGGGAAAGTCTTTGGTCAAAATTCATACCTTGCAGTTCATCGGAGAATTCATACTGGGGAGAAACCTTACGAATGTAAAGACTGTGGCAAAATCTTTAATCACAGCTCAAACCTCAAGAGACATCAGATAATCCATACAGGACAGAAATTATGTAAATGTGATATATGTGGTAGAGTCTTCAGTTATAATTCATACCTTGAAATTCACCGGAGAACTCATACTGGAGAGAAACCTTACAAATGTAACGAGTGTGGCAAGGTCTTCAATCGGAATTCAAATCTTGCAATTCATCAGAGAATTCATACTGGAGTTAAACCTTACAAATGTAATGAGTGTGGCAGCTGCTTTAGTCGAAAGGTGTACCTGGCAAAGCATCAAAGTGTTCATACGAAAGGGAAACCTTACAAAAAGTAAAGACTGTTGAAAAGCCTTTACTTAAATCTCAGCCGTCACTACATTTGTTGTTGTTCAGTTGCTAAGTCATGTCTGACTCCTTGCAAATCCATGGGCTGCAGCCAGGCTTCCTTGCCCTTCACTGTCTTCTGGGGTTTGCACAAACTCATGTCCATTGAGTCAGGGATGCTGTCTATCTCATCGTCTGTTTCCCTCTTCTGCTTTTGCCTTCAGTCTTTCCCAGCATCACGGCTTTTCTAATCAGTCAGCTCTTCACATCAGGTAGCCAGAGTACTGGAGCTTCAGCTTCAACATCAGTCCTTCCAATGAATATTCAGGGGTGATTTCACTTACTCGAACTAGACAGAAGCTCTAGGCATGTATTGAGCTAGAGGCTCAATGAATTTTGTGTCAAAATTAAAATCTTAAGGTAAACCGATGTGTATGTTGGAGAGAAACCTGACAAATATAATGACTGATAAATTTGTCAGTGTATTGTGAAGCCTACCTTACTGTCAGATAACCCACATTGATGACAAACTTTAAGGAAGTGTTTTTAGCAAGTGTTGCCATCTTAGGCTTCATTGAAAATATTCTAGAGAGAAATCAGGTAAGTATGTTTAGTCTGACCAGCCCTTTAGACAAAGAATTCAGTCACCAAAGATTTCTTTCTGGAGATTATTACCTCACAAATGCTAGGAATGGGCAAAACCTTTACTTGGGACTCACATTCTACCAGTCATCAAATAATCTGTGCTAGACAGAACATTACATATGTAATGAATGGGGCCAGGTTCCAAATTAATGCTCACTCATCACTTGATATTGGAATATTTATCCTGGGGAGAAACCACACAAATATAATATGTGTGGCAAGGATTTACCCAAAGATCATAAGATGAGTTATTGGAATTATCCCTTACGAATGTAACAAGTGCGGCAAAATCTTTACCTTGAGTTCAAGTATGAGGCAACAGGGGAGAGTCCATTTAAGAGAAATCCTACCAAGTTAATGAGCAGAGGTTTTATCCAGGCTGCACAATTCACCAGACTTCTCAGTTTTGAAAGAAACCACACAAACTAGTACGTGTGCTAAGGCTTGTACCTGAAGATAAAATCACTGAAATAGACTTAATCTGGAGAACAGTGTTTCAAATATAATGTTATAAAAGTTTTCATCAGGTATCTCCAACTTTGGTGTAATGGTTCAATACATACAGGTCAGAAACTAAGATTTACTAAATGTGGAAAGGATTTGATGAAACAATGCTTCCTGAGGTTTCATCACAAAACGCCTCATATTGGGGATGATCCTTACAAATGTAATGAAGTAGGTAAAGTTTTTGCACAGTTCTTAAATTAGCCTGTGTGGCAGCCAATCCATAAAAGGAATAAGTAAGTCTGCAGTTCTCTTAAGATTAATGGGAGATCATTATGTTCTTCAGAATCATTACAAGTCACAGTAAGTTAAAACTTATGGAATGATTTGTATATGACATGAGAACATGTATAAACTGGCAATTGTCTTCACTCTGTAAATATTCTCTTAATTGTGTTTTCTTGAAGAGGCCACATTACAATTTATGCCATTCAACCTGAAGTTTGAAGTCTGTTGACCTTAATCTTCATTACAGGTCTTTGATGATGGTCTCTGGGAAGGAGTCAGTAAGGCGTCAATGAAGGAGCTGACTTCATTAGATTTGGTTGATTCACATCCACATTCCCTGGTCAAACAAGGACCCTGAATTAACCAAATTCAGTAATGTATTAATGAGCATCAGGGAGGGGCAGAGAATAGTGTAAAATTGCTGTTGCACATCGTGCTTGTTATGTTCAGAATCCATGGATAGATCACAGTGAGTTACAGAACATAATCCTTTGCTAGGTGACCATGAGCGGAGCGTAAGGACATTAAGGGATTTGACTATTCATGAGAGGAGAGGGACAGGTTACTAGGGACGGATTGTGTGGTAGGAACTGTGCCCAGAAAACGTTGGTTACTTTCTCCTTTGCATGGGAATAGGTGTTGTTTACATCTGTGTGTTGGTTTTTTTTCTTTTTTTTTGCTGTACCATGTGGCACATGTGATCTTAGTTAACCAGGGATCAGACCTGTGCCCACTACAGTGGAAGCAGAGAGTCCTAACCCCTGGACTGCCAGGAAAGTCCCTGCCTCTGTGTTTAATGAGACATGAGTCTTATTGTAGGGAGAGCAGTTAAGATGAGAGGAAAATTTAATTACTGGGATGAGCCTTCATGGAGGGCAAGCTTACAGTTTGAACTTCCAGTTTGTCTCAAAGGAGCACTCAGGCTTTTTTTTTTTCCTTTAATTAGTTTGTTCCGATAGGCTGAAAAAGAAAAAGTTCTTCCTGAACATTAAAAAGTGTCAATAGTCAAACATCCAAAATGAAATCAGGGGAGATTCCCGGGCAGACCAGTGGTTAGGACTCAGTACTCGCACTGCCAAGCTGACAGGTTCAGTCCATGTTTAAGAAACTAAGAGCCCATAAGCAAAAGGAAAAATTTTTAATGGGATTAGACTTAATAAAACTTCACTGAAGCAGACCCCTCTCCTGCCAACTAGTGTGCCTCACAAGTATCCTATATTAGTAAGTCTATTCCTTCCTTGCCTGTCACTTTACTGAATTCCTTCTGCGCTGAGACACAAAGAACCTGAGCCTCAGTAAGTCCAGGCTCCAGCTACCGAACCCCCTACCAGGTGGGAGACACTAAGCCTGCTGCCCAACTAGCATGTAGAACCCAGAGCAGTTGGAGCCAGAAGGTTAATGATGCTGGCTCCTGCTAACCTCAGCACCAGCCAGTCAAAGAAGTGGCCACGAGCTGGCCACACCCACTTTGAGCCATTACTGTAAAACTCCTCCCTACCCTCTCTTGTTTGGAACACAATATTGAAAGTATTAGCCCACTGTGGCCCCTTTGCTTGGCAAAGCGATAAAGCTAAACTTCTCTACTTTGTAAAAAAAAAAAAAGCAAAACACCGATTTGCTTACTCCTGAACCTCCTGACTTAATTGGTGTGGAAAATTACACTTTTTTGTCTTGCTAATAATTTATTACATTTGTTTTCCACAGCAGACATTCAATATGGTTGTGGAAAATACTTGTAAGATACTATTTCAATAAACTTCTGGGGATATTTTTACTCTAGTTTTACTTAATATTTTGGAAATGTTGAAACAATTTACTTGATTTTCCAAATGCTGTTAAATTTCAGTTTCAAATTAGGCTATTACCTGATATGTTTTGTTGTTTACTTTTATGCTGTAATAAAAAATACTTTGAACCATTTCTTTAGCAGAATTTTTTTTCCTGACAGATGTGTTTGTTCTGTTTTATAGCAGGGGGTTACTGGGTTGTTTTGGGACTCTTAGGATGCAATGATGCTCAAAAGGCAATGAAGGGTACATAGTAGATGCAGTATAAACAAAAACAATTAGTTTGGGGCTTTAATTCAGTGAAAGAACTGAGATGGCAGAAGGGTGACAGGAAATCTTTTTTGTGGGACACTGAATATCCTCCACATAGGATTTGTTTACAACCAAGAATAATGTATTTATCTTTGCTAAGTGATCTTGATTTTATTTATATTATCATTTTTGATGAGCTGCATAGCTTGAAGGATCTTAGCTCCTTGACCAGGGATTGAACCTGGGCCCCACAAGTAAAAGCAATGAGTGGTAACCCTGGGCCACCAGGGAATTCCTTGATTTTTGTTATCTTTAATATGAAATCTTTATGTTACATTTCTATTACCAATATTTTATGATGGATTTTTGAATCCTCATGAGGGATTTAATTTACTTTCTCTTTTTCTATTTGTCTAGTTTTGTTTCCTAGTAATTCTGGCCTCATAAATTGAGTTGACAGGTGTTTCCTCTGTTTCTTTTCTTGAAAATAAATCACATAGAATTTCTGGTAATTCTTTTTAAATTTGATAGAATTGTAAAATATCATTGTTGCAACTTTGTTAAATTACCTTTGTAAAGTAGAGCCCCTAAGTGTTGAATGTTAGGCAACAGTCCTGCCAAAGACTTCAAGGGAGAGTGAAGTGGAGACGTTTATTACACAGACTGTTGAGGAGCTACAAGGTACATCTGGAGGGAACATGTAGAAAGTCCAGGCAGGGTCTATGCAGAGCATGATGGAGAAGTTTAATTAAGCTCTCACAGTCACTATCTCTGCTTCTGAATTTCTTTCTTAGGTGGTGGACATTTTGAAATTATAAATTTGCTTTGCAGTTCAAGGCAGTTATCCAAATGTTTAATATTGGTGATTTGTTGTAGGTTATGGGTTTCATGGAATTAAGTACATTTCCTCTTATAATCTTGTAGAATTTTTATAAGTTCCTTTCTGTTCTTTTCATGTCTGCATGGTTTGTAGTGATATTCCCTATTTTATCTAATATCAGTAATTTTATTTAGTATAAATGAAGGGAAAAGTCACTTCTGATAGATGCTGCAGTTATTCATGTATAGTAGTATTATTTACAGCCATTTATCAACCTGTGAGATCATGTGTGTCTGCCCTTTGATATCAAGTTGGGTTACTAGACTAAGGGAACCTTCCCTTTCACTTGAGAGGATTTGCACTTTTTTTTGCCCATTTCATGCAAGCTTGTCTTTTTGAGTTCCTGGGCCAATTTGGTATGAGTGGGGAGGCATGTTTCAAGTTTAAATGGAAGCTTTCAAAGCTTTTATTTGCTTCCTGTAACCCTGTCTTTATTTTCTTGGGCTCCAAAATCACTGCAGATGGTGACTGCAGCCATGAAATTAAATGGCTCCAGCTCCTTGGAAGAAAAGCTATGACAAACCTAGATAACATACTAAAAAGCATAGACATTACTTTGCGGACAAAAGTTCGTCTAGTCAGAGCTAAGGTTTCTCCAGTAGTGTGGATGTGAGAGTTGTACCATAAAGAAGGCTGAGTGCAGAAGAATTCGTGCTTTTGAACTGTGGTGTTGGAGAAGACTCTTGAGAGTCCCTTGGACTGCAACATCAAACCAGTCAATCCTAAAGGAAATCAGTCCTGAATATTCATTGGAAGGACTGATGCTGAAGCTGAAACTCCAATATTTTGGCCACATGATGCAAAGAACTATCATTGGAAAAGACCCTGGTGCTGGAAGGATGGAAAGCAAAAGGAAAAAGGGACCACAGAGGATGGGATGGTTGGATGGCATCTCTTGACTCAATGGACATGAGCTTGAGCAAGCTCCGGGAGTTGGTGAAGGACAGGGAAGCCTGGTGTGCTGCAGTCCATGGAGTTGCAAGGAGTCAGACATGAAAGAGTGATTGAACGCTGTCTTCTGCTTCAAGAATGGCCTTGGATAGACTGAAGTTTTATGCCGAATGACAATTTTAGATACAAGAAGTGAATAATGATAGATATGGTAAGAGGAAGTCTGGAGGGTGAGCTGTGTGATTTGATGCGTCCTCTGCCCCTTTTAAATCTGAACACTTAGTCTTTACTGTCCTTGTAGCAGTATGACTGCTGAGTGACCAAGAATGGTGAAGGTTTCAAGTAAAACCCTTTTCATTTTTAGATTTTGTATAATTTTCAGCAAAATGTCAGTCTCATATTTTCCCTAATATTAGCTACTAGTTAAATGGCCATCATAGTTTAAATAAAAATTAATTTCTGCAATATCCCATTTCTACCTAAAGAACAGAGAAAAGGTGAAAAGATGTGAGGGAGAGAACATGTCTGCAGTTTGTTATTTATCCTGAGAGTATAACATGCGATGAGAAATGCTTATTAAACTTACTGCGATAATTTCAGTCTCTAAGAATATCATGCTGTGCAAATTAAACTCACAGTCAGGTAAGTCAGGTATATCTCAAACTGCAGGTGGGAGCGGATGTGATTTTAAAAGGCAAGTAAAACACGAACAAAAAGAATAATGCAATTTATAAGATTTTTTTTAATATTGCATTTTAAAAATGTATTGCAGTGATTAGTGACAAATTACTACATGCCATGGTGCTCCAGTCTCAGATGCTAGGTTGTGTCCCTGAGGCTCTGGAACCAAGGCGTTGAGTTAGTCGTCCTGCCAGAACGAAGATTATAGAAAGGGAAAAGTATTCTGTAAGATGTCGGTGTGGAATGGCCCATTCTTCAGTGGGAGACTTTCATCACTCATTCTAATTTTGTAATACTGAAGGGCATGTCAAGTTCTTGTTTCCCTAAACTGTTCAGTCGTGCCTGACTCTTCGTGATCCCATGGACTGCAGCACACCAGGCCACCCTGTCCATCACCAACTCCGGGAGTTTACCCAAATTCACGTCCATTGAGTCGGTGATGCCGTCCAACCATCTCATCCTCTGTCGTCCCGTTTGCTCAAGTGGATTGTAATTGCCGCAGAGTCGGACACGACCGAGCAACTTCACTGGCACAGCAACCACTGGGAGTCGAGGGCACAGCGTGCGAGCAACCTGCTGGCAAAAGCATGCTTTCCCGTAACCGTTCTCCCCTTGTTAGGAGGAAACAGATTAGCTTCCCACCAAGGTAGCCCACATGGCTGTACGCTTTTACTCCCAAAGGTTCAAGACGGTAAGGTAACAGCACATTCGGGGCTCCTGGAGGCGCCGGGTCCCGCCTGCGCTCCCGGATCGGGGTTCATACGCGGCTCGCACCCGCCTGAGGCCGACGCCCCGCCCAGCGCCCCCGGAGGCCTGGGTCCAAGTCCGCGCGTGCGCAGTTGGTTACGGAACGGGAAGCGCGGAGCGCGGAATGAACGTTGAACCGCCGCGGGTTAAGCGTCAGCTCTCTGTGTAAATTCCTGCTGCGCCTCCTCCGTCACTCAAACCTCGGGAGCTTTGGAGTGACTAGGTACCTGACCTCTCAGCACCTGGCCCTTCCACCCCCAGGTAAATCCAGAAGTCCTCTTGCAGGTCGGGTGTTTGGGGTTTAGATTCGTCCGGAGGTCGGTGCCTCGGCTCCTCTGCCTGCAGTCCAGGTGGACGCCGCCGTTAGCTACATTTCCTGGCTGAAAAACCCGTTAGTCCCTCCGCTCCCCAGTGAAGCCCTCTTTTGCCAGGCGGATTCGCGCCCCTCTCCTGCCAGCCCGCTTTCTGGAGCCCTGGAGGGCAGCGCTGGCCTTCCCGCCCAGGGAGAGGCCCCGTCCTCCTGGCGGGACCTGGGGACGCTCTTTTGTGTCGTTGGTGGCGGTGGAAGGGGTCGCCGCCGAGCTTCCACACCACAGTCCTTTCAGTCTCAGTGCAAAAAAAAAAAAAACGTGAGAGGCAAAGTGATAGATAAATGATTTATTAGAGTAGGAAGTTTGTGAGTCTTACAAGTGGGCAGCCGAGAGGGTGCAAAGCGCAGAGAACTTGCTGGGCTACAGCTTTATCATCAGAGGGAACGTGGCTTGGGGGGTGAGGTGGAGAGAAGACTTTCCTCGTCTTTCTTGAGTAGACGTCAGCCTTCCTGCATCAGTCCCACCAACCGGTTGCAGGGAATTTTTTGTTGTTGTTCCTACCTGGTCAAGCTAGCTTCACAAATTAGTGCTTTTTATGTGTGCACAGAGCGTGTGGTGATTTACCCAGCTCACTGATCAGGGGGTGGGGCTCAGGCCACCGTTGTTACATTGTTTCAGGGTCCTCTTGAGCATCTGTTGAATAGCTTTGTTGCTAAACAAGCCTGCTTTCTTGAGTAATTATTAACTTGCAGGAGTCTCCGGTATTTATTCTACTGACAATCCCCTAGTTGGATTAACTCTTTAATCACCTACTTTGTCCCCTCACTCCCGTCCCTATCTCTGGGATTCAGGACAGCCTGCCCCTCTCCTCCCTGCCATCACCTCGGTCCTCCGATCTCCTGAGGGCCAGTCTTTCTGCCCAGCAAGCCTCCCCTTGTAATGGGAGGTGACCTGAGCTAGCCTTGTGAAACACAGTGGTCTTCTGTTCCAAATTCCACATGATGGAAGAAGTTTATTTGTTTGTTTGTTTGTTTGTTCTGTAGGCAGATGTCTTAGCCCTGTAAATACGTGGGTCAGAGGGCTCAGGAGAAGCAGATGATGAGCAACTGAGAGAAAAACAGAATGAGAAGAGGATGAGGGAGAATCCATAGGGATAGACTGTGGCTGAGGGACTTGTAAACAGAGTGAAATGAAAGATTAAGCATTGACAATAGCAGGTGAATAAAGATGTAGATTTTTTAAAAAGTTGGATCTCCAGGGATGGGAGATGTCAAGTTTAAAAAAACGCACAGTGTGAGGTTTACAGGTAAAGTTTTGTTTGGAGCAAATGAGGACTGCAGTCCAGGAAACAGCACTTCACATAGCTCTGAGAAGCTGCTGCAAAGAGGCAAGGGGCAAGGTCAGTGTATAGAATTTGGTGAAGGGGGATTACATGCAATCAAGCACATATTTTTTTCCAGAAGTTTTCTACTACTTTTGTGAACCTTTGCTAATCACAAGGAACAGTCATCACCATGGAGGACTTTAGTGCTTTTCTAGATATGGGGAAATACAAGAATTAGGCTCATAACATTGGCTCCTAAAAATACCTATCTGAAGACCTCATCTGCCAGCTTCTCCCCCAGTCACAGATGCCTCATTTCTGCTCTCCACTGTGAACTCCTTTCAGGAGGTATTGAAGGTCAGCAGCGGCAGCAGCACATGAATTAACCCTTATAGAGGTAGACAGGTAGATTATTATTGTTTAGTTGCTAAGTCCTGTTTGATTCTATGTGGCCCCCAGGCCTGCAGCATACCAGGCTCTTCTGTCCTCCACTATCTCCCGAAGTTTGCTCAAACTCATACTCATTGAGTCGGTGATGGTATGCAACCGTCTCATTTTCTGCTGCATCAGGGTCTTTGCTGGTGAGTTGGCTCTTGCCATCAGGTAGCTGAAGTATTGGAACTTCAGCTTCAGCATCTGTCCTTCCAGTGAATATTCTTGGCTGACTTCCTTTAGGATTGACTGGTGTGATCTCTTTGCAGTCCAAGGGACTCTCAAGAGCCTTCTCCAGGACCACAGTACAAAAGCATCAATTCTTCGGTGCTCAATCTTCTTAATGGTCCAGCTCTCACATTCAAACATGTCTACTAGCATGTAGGTAGAGGCAAGTGCCAGTTTGTAGCTGACAGAGAGTAACAGAGGGGCCTTGGATCAGCGGTGGGGCAGGGCCACCAAAGGAGACGCACTTCACACAGAGTGGGGTGAGAGGATGAAAGAGCTGGACACTTGGGCCGCAGAGCAGCATGGCGCTGGGAAAGAAGGAGGATCAAGTGTGACCCCAAGAGGAAGTGAGAGCAGGAAGGATGCATCACCACCTGGGGTGTCAGAGAGGGGGGAAAGGGGGAGTGGAAGAAGGAGAGAAGGTGTAACTGGAAGGCAGAGAGGGAGCAGGCAGGGGCAAGAAAGAGGCAGAAACACAGATGGAGAACCGTTAGAAAGGATGCAGAGACCAAGCATCTCGAGGGGAACAGTTTACAGAGTGGGCAGGACAGGTGTGAGGGAAGAAACAGGATCAGCAGGAGAGCAGAGGGGAAGAAAAGAGACAGATAAACCGACTACAGTGGAAACACCTTGTAGAGCAGGTGGGTAGTGGGAACTGGATGCAGATGGATGGTGAGGTGTCTGGTTGTGGATAAGTTGTGATATATGATTTCTTATTTTAGAATGGAATGAAATGTCTCTAACTGTACAGATGAGGATGAGAGTAGCAGAACTTGTGTCTTGTACATTCTGTAATTCTTCATATCAGAGGATAACTTGTATTTGCAAGCTCTGTTTAGCCAGGGGGCTGCTGCTGCTAAGTCACTTCAGTTGTGTCCAACCCTTCGCGACTCCATGGACTGTAGCCCGCCAGGCTCCTCTGTCCATGGGTTTCTCAAGAATACCAGAGTTGCCACGCCCTCCTCCAGGGGGTCTTCTGACCCAGGGATGGAACCCGCATCTCTTAAGTCTTCAGCATTGGCAGGCAGGTTCTTTACCACTAGCGCACCCAGGGATTTGATTCACTCAGTTGTGAGCCACCCCCTTCCCTTTGCTTGACATGGGGCACAGGAGTAGGAGAGGACAAGTGGGGCAAGAAATGATTGAATCTGCCACTGCATGGTGCCTTTTAAAAGGAACATTGAGACTTTCCTGGGGGTCCAGTGGTAGAGGATCTGCCTGCCAAGGCAAGGGACACAGGTTTGATCCCTGGTCCGGGAAGATCCCACATGCCGTGGGGCAACTAAGCCTGTGTGCTGAAACAAGAGAAGCCACCACGCCGAGAAGCCTGCACACCGCGACTAGAGAAAGCCCGATGACAGCATCGGAGACCTAGCGCAGCCAGAACACAAGTGAATCAAAAGTCAGTTAAAAAGAAAGGAACGTTGAAAATGCTCCTTTTTGTGATGGGCCTACTTTTCTTTCTTATATCTTTACATATCATTCTTTTTGTAGCTAGGGAAAAATTTTAGTTTATTCAGTTTCTGCTTCCCTGGAAATGATCATTAACTTTTGTTAATAAGCTTTGGTGCTTTTCTATAATCAAATCGTTTTTTAAATAGTAATATAATACATTGTGAAATTTTTAAAACGCTGACACCACAAATACTAGATGATAAAAATTCATTCTTTTCAAAATGTGTTTCAGGTTTCTTGGAGGCCTGCTTGCTTTCTCTTCTTTTCCCTTTGTACTGGAAAAGCTCTTTGGTATGTAGTAAATAATTTTTGATCTTTTTGGTGGGTGCTTGGTAAAGTTGTCAATGATCTTTTATATTAACAGACAAATCCTAGTTTTACCAGTTAGTCTAATATTTTGTTTTCTCCCTTTTTGTGTGTCCTGCTAAGAGGAAGAGGAGGAAACAGAACAGGAGTCAGGAATGGCTCTTTCTCAGGTAAAGTCATATTCTCAGCCTGTCCTTCAAATGTCCTTTTTGGATTCTCTATTCTTCCCTGGCTCCAAAGTATCCTGCCTGACACTTGTACATTCATCCTCTTTTTCAAGAATATTTTAGCTGTTTCCTGGTTCTTGAGATTCCCTATGAATTTAGGAATGATTTGTTTTTTCTTTAACTGCAAAAAATGGCACAGGAATTCCTTAGCTCTGTATACTGTGCCTCCTGCAGTGGAAGCCTGGAGTCCTAACCACTGGACCACCAGAGAAGTCTCT
>SJYC01088936.1:0-24156 GCA_006408675.1 Madoqua kirkii
TATTTCTGCGGAAAGAAAATGTTATCTGTTTTAATCAGCTCAACTGCCTCTTGATTTCCATTGAAAAA
The DNA here is from genome assembly GCA_006408675.1 of Madoqua kirkii. Classification (NCBI taxonomy): domain Eukaryota; kingdom Metazoa; phylum Chordata; class Mammalia; order Artiodactyla; family Bovidae; genus Madoqua; species Madoqua kirkii. Next base: position 69 of record SJYC01088936.1, read on the forward strand.
TTATAGAGGTATACCAGGTCTTGCTGGGTTGCAAATGAAGGACTTTTTAAAATCATATATTTTTATTTGCATTTTTAAATATTTATTTATTTGGCTGCACTGGGTCTTAGTTTTGGCATTGCAGGATCTTCATTTTTTGTTGCAGCATTCAGGTTCTTTAGTTGCAACATGCAACTCTTCATTGCAGTGTGTGGGATCTGGTTCCCTGATCAGGGATGGAACCTGGACCACCTGCACCGGGAGCATGGGGTCTTAGCCACTGGACCATCAGGGAAGTCCCGTGCATTTTTTAAATTTATTTTTATTGGAGGGTAGTTGCTCTGCAATGCTCTGTTCGCTTCTGCCATACAGGAATGTGAATCAGCCACGGGTACACATATATCCCCTCCCCTGGGAGCCTCCCTCCCACCCTGATGTGGCCATTTTAAAAGCATAAAGTTCCCACTCCAGGCGTGTTTCTATTTATCTATATCTCCAGGGACTTTTGTTTTAAAGTTTAGTACTTTTCAGTGTAGAGGTCTTACACCTACTTGTCTGATCCTTTTCCTAAGGTTTCTATAGGATTGTTCTCTCATTTTCTGTCGAAATGGTTCATTGTGTGTAGATGGAAATGCGGTTGATTTTAATGTGCTGATATTTTATGCTGCAACTTTTCTAAATTTTTTCAAAAATTTTATTTTGTCACTTATTTATTTTTGACTGTGCTGGGTTTCCTTGGCTGCACTGTTTTTGTTGCTGCAGCCAGGCTTTCTCTAGATCGGGTGGCGCCGAGCTCAGGCTTCACAAGGCAGTGGCTTCTCTTATTATGGAGCACATTTGAGCATTACCTTGTTAGCATGTGAAATGAGTGCAGTTGTACAGTAGTTTGTACATTTTTGGCACTGTCCTTTGGAATTGGAATTAAAGCTGACCTTTTCCAGTCCTTTGGCCACTGCTGAGTGTTCCAAATTTGCTGGCATATTGAGTGCAACACTTTCACAGCATCATCTTTTAGGGTTTGAAATAACTCAACTGGAATTCCATCACCTCCACTAGCTTTGTTTGTAGTAATGCTTTCTGAGGCCCACTTGACTTCACGTTCCAGAATGTCTGGCTCTAGGTGACTGACCACACCATCGTGGTTATCCAGGTTGTTAAGACCTTTTTTGATAGTTCTTCTGTGTATGCTTGCCACCTTAATCTCTTTTATTTCTCTTAGGTCATTGCCATTTCTGTCCTTTTATTGTGTTCATGCTTACATGAAATATTCTATCTCCAATTTCCTTGAATAAATCTCTAGTCTTTCCCATTCTCTTCTTTTCTTCTATTTCTTTGCATTGTTCACTTAAGAAGGCTTTCTTATCTCTGCTTGCTATTGTCTGGAACTCTGCATTCAGTTGGGTGTATCTTCCCCTTCTCCTTTGCTTTTTGCTTCTCTTCTTTTCTGAGCTCTTTGTAAGGCGTGCTCAGACAACCACTTTGCCTTCTTGCATTTCTTTGTCTTTGGGATGTTTTTGGTCACTGCTTCCTACACAGTGTTACGAACCTCTGTCCATAGTTCTTCAGGCACTCTTGTTTACCAGATCTCATCCACTGAATCTATTTGTCACCTCCATTATATAATCATTAAGGGATTTGCTTTAGGTCATACCTAAATGGCTAGTGGTTTTCCCTACTTTCTTCAGTTTAAGTCTGAATTTTGCAATAAGTAGCTCTTGATCTGAGTGACAGTCAGCTCCCTGTCTTGTTTTTGCTGACTGTATAGAGCTTCTCTGTCTTTGGCTGCAAAGAATATAATCAGTCTGATTTCAGAATTGTTCATCTGGTGGTGTGCATATGTAGAGTTGTCTCTTGTCTTGTTGGGAGTGAGTGTTTGCTATGAACAGTGCATTCTCCTGACAAAATTCTTTGTTAGCCTTTGCCCTGCTTCATTTTGTATTCCAAGGCCAAACTTGCCTGGTACTCCAGGTATCTTTTGACTTCCTGCTTTTGCATTCCAGTCCTCTGTGAGGAAAGGACATCTTTTTTTGGTTCTAGGATGTCTTGTAGGTCTTCGTGAGACCCATTTTACTTCAGCTTCTTCAGCATTAGTGTTTGCGGCATAGACTTGGATTACTGTGATATTGAATGGTTTGTGTTGGACGTGAACAGAGATCATTCTATCCTTTTTGACACTGCACCCAAGCACTGCGTTTCAGATTCTTCTGTTGGCTGTGTGGGCTGCTCCATTTCTTCTAAGGGATTCTTGCCCACGATAGTAGATATAATGGTCACCTGATTTAAATTCACCTGTTCCTGTCCATTTTAGTTCACTCGTGCCATCTCCTGCTTGACCATGTCCAATTTACCTTGACTCATGGACCTAACATTCCAGGTTCCCATGCAGTATTGTTCCTTATAGCCTCAGACATACTTTCACCACTAGACACATCCACAACTGAGCATCATTTCTGTTTTGTCCCAGCTGTTTCATTTTTTTTCTAGATTTATTAGTAGTTGTCATCCACTCTTCCCCAGTAGCATACTGAACACCTTCCAACCTTGGGGAGACAAGATTTAGGGAACACAAGCCCTCCTCACACCCTAGTTTTATCAGAGACTCCACCTTTGAATCACTGTTATAAAACCCTTCATCAGATCCTCCTGAGTTGATGTTAGATGCATACATATTTATAATTATTATAGCTTCTTGGCAGATTTACTCTTTTCTTACTTCACGATGTATTTTGTGTCTCGTGTTAGTTTTTTTCCTAGGTTATTTTGTCTGATACTGTGCAGTAATTCCTGCTCTCTTAAGGGTTGGATGTCTTTTTCCATCCTTTTACTTTTTGACTTAGATTTATGAATGTTCACAGTTCCAGCTCTGACATGCTGTGTGTCTTGCTCCCACTGTTTTCCTCTCGTCGCTTCCTCCGTTGGTCCCTGCTCGGGCACACTGTACTGAGGTGAAAGGCCAGACCCCTGGCGAGCCCCCTTAACTCCACTGTCACTTCAGTACGAATTCATCAAGTGTTTTCTTCTGATTTTGATGTTTGGAGAAATATTCTTTCTTAATTACAATATATTTTTTCCGTAACTTTACTAAATTCAAGTCAATGTTTTATGAGTCAGTGTTTACAGAAATAAATAATGTGTTTTAAATTGTATTTATATATAGGTATTCCATAGAAGCTGTAGTTAACGTTTCCTGCTTTTTTCCTGTTGGTACCATTTAGCACAGGTGACTCTTTCGTTGTTCCAAAAAATGCTGAAATTCACATATATAAACTGATGATAAAAACTAATGCAAAAATATGTTCAGAGGGGATAGCCAGGTAATTTCCTCTATTTTATATATAGCGCAAGTGTGTATATTTATTCCCAACCTCCTGGGAGTCTCTTTAACTGTTGTTTCAAATTTTCTTTATGTTGATTGATTTATCCTCTCTATCCTTATTTTTCACTTATTGCATACCGAACCCTGCACAGACTGTTGGGAGTAGAATAGTGAATTCTGTGAACTCCTTTCTCTTAAAGAATTTCAGGCTAGTTAGGGAATGCCTAAGGATGTCCTGTCCCTCCTGGTTCATTTGGGTCTTACCATTCCAGTACATTCTTGATGGCATCTGACTGCAAACACTGAACTCTCCTGTGTGGGCCAGAAACAACCCCCAAAAATGAGGGATGGGGGCTTCCCTGATGGTCCAGTGGTTAAGACTCTGCACTTCTACTGCAGGGGGGCAAAAGCTTCACTCCTGGTTGGGGGAGCTAAGATGCTGCATGCCATGCGGTGAGACCAAAAAAAAAGAAAAATGAGGGCTGGGTGGGAGTAAGTAGATAAACACCCAAGCTTCCTCACCCCTCTGCGGGGGCAGTTCTGAGGTTGTTTCACAGACTCTCAGAGCATGTCCATCCACATAGAACTCCAGTTGCCCATGGCTGCAACTTTCTCTTCCTCACTGGAATTTTCTGGAATGTTTCTTTTTGGAATGATGCTGCTGGATATTTCTGGAATGATCTCTCAAATTATTTGCACTTGAAAAAAAAAAATGTCCCTAGACAACATCTCTCATTTCAGTTATTTCTGCATTTGTATTACACATGTGTCCATAAGTTAGTTCATGGTCTGCAAGTCCATGGTTTTGATAAGACATCATAATTTTAAAACTATGTACTGCATTTTTTGTAGCTAAAATTATATCATAAATATATTCTGTGGCCTTGCATTTTTTTCTACACTCTCCTGTTCAAGGTTCAGATAACAGTAAGATTACTCACATGTTATGTATACGTGTTTGTGCACCCACATCCATAGTGATCTTTTATTGCCTTCCGTGTTGTTTGCTTTGACCTTATTTCAAGTTTTCTCAGGGAACCCTCTATCGTGTGCTTCTAGTGCTCTTCTTTATCTGTTTTTCTAATGCTCTTCTCTTACTTGAGTTTTTGCTTCTTTATCTTGAGTTCAAGACCTCATTCTCCTTAACTGAGGTTCTTGCTCTATGATTACTTAGCTTCTTGAACTAAGTAGAGTTTCTCCAGATGTCTCTGTAGGATGGTATATATCTTTTTCTACTGAGCTATGATGTTGATTAAAAAAAAGTTCATAGCCATAAAGCATTTAGAGTGTTGCTTAGCATCTTTGAAGTATTCGAACACCATTAGTCATTGTAATCGTGGTTTAAGATTTTGACCGTTTTTTTAAAGCACTGTTGACTCGATCATTTCTGATTCCATCACTCGTAGTGTAGCTCATCTAGATACTGAATAGCAGTCAGTGTGTAACAAACACATACTCTAACACTTCTGGAGAAACTACTCATTATTAAATCTTATTTACCTGTATTTCATGTAGTGTCCACAAAAATGGACATTGATTTACCTCCACATTGGACATCAGTCATCCTCCACATTGGTTAGAGGTTATCATAATCTCTGGGTAAAAGCATAAGGAATTAAAATTAAAGGCCCATAATTTTCTCCAAACAGCTTTCCATGGATCTGTCAGAATATTACTTCGACTGAGTTCATCCTTACCTCTCTCTCCTCTTCTCCTTTTGTGTGAAAATAAGAACTCTTCTCATGACACCTTGGTGAAATGTGTTTTCGTTTCAGGCACAGCTGACCTTTAAGGATGTGGCTATAGAGTTCACTCAGGAGGAGTGGGAATGCCTGGACCCTGCTCAGAGGGCCTTGTACAGGGACGTGATGGTGGAGACCCTCGGGAACCTAGTCTCCTTGGGTGAGAATCAACTTCCCTTTGAAGTTGGGATCTGCCCTGGGGTATCTCTGCATTTCCCGCTGTGTGCCTCTTGGGAGTCCCGGTTTTACTTGACTGATCTGAAATCCCTGTTGATTCAGACATGAAGAGCTTTAGGATGCAGCCTCAGGAGTTTAAATCTACCTTTTCCTCTGACGATCTACCCACTTCATGATACATCAGGAGTTGTTCCAGAGCTTTTGTAGTGATAAAGTTCAATGGGAAACTTAACACACCCCTTTTCCTGTTTCCTACCCATGTGCTTTTGATTTAGAAGTGTTAGGAAAAGAGCTATGTTTCTGTGCATTATACTGTTCACTTTGTATTCAGAAGGAGATAAACAGCAGGTAAATTTTGGAAATATTTTCTGTTCCTCTCTTTATTCCCATCAATCCTCAGTTGAGCAAGAGACTAGGATTCTGGCAATGCCACAGCACATCGTGTCTTTCCTCTTATGTGGAGGTATTTCTGTTTCTTATTTGAATATTTTACTCACTTTGTAATGAGACAAAAAAGAATCCTGGTCTGTGAAGTGAGACACATGCCTTTGAGGATATAACAGGTCATATCTTGGAAGAGCCGAGGGGAAGCTTCATTATTAATAGTGTATGCAGACTTTCCCCTCATCAGAGAATTCTATGAAAAGTACAAACATTTACTTCTTTTTTTTTTTTTTTCCAAACATTTACTTCTTATCTGAACTCTCAGAGGAAATTTTTCTTCTGTGTAACTTACCTATGGAGTGGGTTTTCTGGTTGACAGATTATTTAACAAAAAGCAGAGACATTACTTTGTCAACAAAGGCCTGTTTAGTCAAGGCTATGGTTTTTCCACTGGTAATGTATGGATGTGAGAGTTGGACTATAAAGAAAGCTGAGCACGGAAGAATTGATGCTCTTGAACTGTGGTGTTTGGAAAGACTCTTGAGATCCCTTGGACTGCAAGGAGATCCAACCAGTCCATCCTAAAAGAGATCAGTCCTGGGTGTTGATTGGAAGGACTGATGTTGAAGCTGTAACTCCAATACTTTGGCCACCTGATGTGAAGAGCTGACTCTTTGGAAAAGACCCTGATGCTGGGAAAGATTGAGAGCAGGAGGAGAAGCGGACAGTGGAGGGTGGGATGGTTGGGTGGCATCACCAGCTCAGTGCACATGGGTTTGTTTGGGTGGACTCCGGGAGTTGGTGATGGACAGGAAGGCCTGGTGTGCTGAGGTTCATGGGGTCGCAAAGAATCAGACACGACTGAGCGACTGAACTGAACTATTCGTCATATGTTGTAATCTTTTTCCGCTGCTACTGCTAAGTCACTTCAGTCATGTCCGACTCTCTGTGACCCCACAGACGGCAGGCCACCAGGCTCCCCCCGTCCCTGGGATTCTCCAGGCAAGAACACTGGAGTGGGTTGCCGTTTCCCTCTCCAATGCATGAAAGTGAAAAGTGAAAGTGAAGTCGCTCATATAGAAAATAACTACTTCATGCTATATTGATATGGTCTGCATATTCTATGATATGAAATAAATATCCCCAGAGCCTGGCTGATAAATCTTTCTGGGTGTTTTTCTGGTTTTGAGCAATGTCACAAAAGCCTGTCTCAATGGTATCGTGACAGTGATGTTCACATGTGCAATAACCACCCCCTTACATTCTCAGCTGGGGCTTCCCTGGTGGCTCAGAGGATAAATCGTCTGCCTGCAATGCAGGAGACCCAGGTTTGATCCCTGAGTTGGGAAGATCCCCTGGAGAAGGAAATGGCAACCCACTCCAGTATTCTTGCCTAGAGAATCCCATGGACAGAGGAGCCTGAGCAGGCTGCAGTCCAAGGGGTCGCAGAGTCGGACACGACTGAGTGACTTCACTTACATTCTCAGCAAGCAGTATAGGGGTTTCTCTTCAGGATAACGCTGCCAAGTTCCATTCTGTTTTGTGAGGCTGTTTTGTAAACTGTTACTAATGCCATCTTTTGGTCACCTGTGTGCCATTGTTCTTTTACATCAACAGCTAAGTTAAAAACATCTAAATCAGAGAACTTATGAAGTGGATTGATACTTTCAATAGGAACCATAATTCATTTTTTGTTTAATAGCCTGTCCTTCCCCCATTGGGTGGTCCACATCCTCTTGATGAACATGGGGATCCCCTTGACCACATACATAAGACTTTATTTCTCATGCCACTGTTGTATGCCACTGGTCTTTGTGCTTAATACCACACTGCTTGGATTAGTTTAGGTTTCTGAGAATTTTAAAAGTAATTGTGAAAGCTCCAATTCTGTTCTTTTTCACCTTGGCTTTTCTGTCGGCTGCACCAAGAGTTAGTTGCAGCATGTGGGATCTAGTTCCCTGACCAAGGATGGAACGCAGGTCTCTTGCATTGGGAGTATGGAGTCTTAGTCACCGGACCACCAGGAAAGTCCTTCAGTGTCTTTTGAGGTTGCATTTGAGTCTTAACAATGGATTTATCTATTGAAGACACACCATCAGGGTTTTATTAGGGATTGGGTTACATTTGTTGATTACTTAGAGGAGATCGGGGTTGTTCAGGGTGGTATGGCCTTGGACTGTTGATCACTTAGAGTAGTATTTACACCCTGACCATGTTTATTTCTAGTTGATAAACTTGAGATGTCTGCATTAATTTGTGTCCTTTGGGATATTTTTCAGCTATTTTTAGTTCATAGAACATATATCTTTGCCTTCTTCTGTAAAATTTTGTCAAGTACTTTAGTTTTTTAATAATATTTTAAATGGAGTTTTCTGAATTTCCTTCATGTTTTTTTATTGTTTATATATAGAAACAGTATTGACTTTTGTTTGTTGGTTTTGTATATTGTTGTTTTTCTGAGTTCATTCTTTCTTTTTTTTTTTTTTTCCAACTATTCAAGGTGTGTGTGTGTGTTTTCTTTCTTTCTTTCTTTCTTTTTTTTTTTGCCGTACCATGTGGCTTGTGGGATCCTCGTTCTCCCAACAGGGATTGAACCTGGGCCCCTGACAGTGGAAGTGTGGAGTCCTAACCACTGAACTACAGGGAATTTCCTGGGGTGTTTTACGTATTCGAACATTTCATTTTTCAGAAGAGATGGATTTGCTTCATTTGCTGCTGGGATTGGTTATATGTGTTTTTCTTATATCTACATGTTCTTGGTAGGAATTTCCGTAGTTTTTCTTTTAGAAGTAATGCAAACATTTTTGTTACATTCCTGGTCTTAAAGGAAAAGGTTTATGATACTAGCTGTGGCTTTTATTACATGTCCTTTATTGTGTTTAGGTCACTTTTTTCTATTTCTAGTGTTTATTGAGTGTTTCTATCCTGTTTTTAGCATTTCTACCTGAGGGAACCTCTGGGAATGGGGAGACTTGTGCCAGTTAACTCTCAATGCAATGGAGGGAAGTTGAAGGCCAGGAAATTGTCAGGAACTTTCCTATGTTTTTCCGTCTAGTGTTTTAGAACAAGCATTTGCTTGGGAGCTACCTCTTCTTGATTGGTTTGTTGAATTTTCCCCAATTGCTTTTCATTTATTGTTTTTAACTTGGTTCCCTTTTGGGTAATGGGTGCCTATGGTTTACTGTCCTGCTGACATCACTCCCTCATGGTTTTGTTTTTCTTTGCAGAGTTTGTATTAAGAAATTTAATGATAGGATTTTCAGTATTTAGAAGGCTAGCTAAAAGAACTACTGTCATGTTTAATAACAAGGGATGTTGATGTAAATATTTTATATACTCAAAGTATGTTCTTAATTAATATTTTAGTTAGTAACATTTTTTCTTTCTTTACTTACTTAACTATTGTGATCATATCCTGAAATTACTCAGGCTTCAGCAAACACTTTCTGCTATCTTTTTTTCCCCATACCGGGTGTTCTCGCCTAGCCAAGAGATCTTCATTCCAAAATCACGATCTCCCTCCTTTACTTTGCTCTGTTTGTGTGTGCACAGAATGAACTGATTCATCTCCTTCTGATAGTCTTCTCCTGGTTTTCACTTCTGCTTTCTGCTAAGATCATTATTGCACAGTCTCCTGAAATATTTTGTATGTGTTTATTGAACATATGCATGGAAATATAGTCATTGGAATATTCAGTTTGCATAGCAAATAGCATAATAGATTGAAAGTTAATTTCCCTCTGCAGTGCTTAAATCTCATGTGGTTCTTTCCCATACTCATACTATAATTCCCCTAGTTAAAAATGGACCAGTAGTATACTATTGCTAAGCCAGTTCTTTTAAGGTCAGTATTTGTCCTCACACAGTTATAGTCACACAGATGTGCTCCCATATATGCATATACCCTGAGCTCCACTCAGTCCCTTTCTCAGTTCTGACCTTTCTTTATATGGTCCCTTGGAGTGGATGAAGGGTTGTTAATTTCCTAGCATGTTTTAAGTTTTCTCCTGAACTTCCCAATTTCCACTGTACTCTTTCACCCACCCCTCCACCTTCTACATTACTCACACGGTAAAAATAACACCTCTGTATATTGATCAACTTTCTCATGACCCAACCTACATCACTGTGTGCAGCTGTGACAACTCAGAAAGCGTTTCTAGGAGGGGTGGCTGAATCCCGTTAGTAGTTAGCTACACAGCCCACTTCTTGCATCTCCCTTGAAGTTTTCTTCTGCGCTCCTGGTATTTGTTGCAGTACTTTGTAATATACTGCTTGGATGAGGGTCACGTTTAAGAATATATTGTCTCAGTCTCTAGGTCGCAGTTCTCATCATGGTTCTCACTACTTTCTGTGTCAGTTGGGGTCATGTAATAAATCTGTGATTCCACTTTTCTTACTTGAAAAATTGTGATAATTATACTCAAGCCTTTAAAAAGAAATAGTATTTTTTGTTTTTGTCTTTAGGTTTTTGTGTTTGTTTTTTTGGCCCCACTGTGCTGCTTGTGGATCTTCCTTCAAGGAATGCAACTTTGGTCCATGGCAATGAAAGTACTGAGTTCTAACCACTGGGCTCTTAAATTCCCAGAAATAGTGCAGTTTTTATACTAAGTCAAATGTCTTTTGTGTAAAAAGATGCATGAATAGTCTAGCATGTTTATTATGCTATCCCTTTTTTGCATTATACATTGTATGCTTTTCTTTTCAGTTTGTTCTCAGCAATATGGTGTATCAACCTAGTTAAAGTAAATTCACAAATTGCTCACTCTTTATTACATACATTTTGGAGCCAAAGAACTGGATATTTTAGGGCACTGCAGAATTAGGGAATTGCTCTATTTAATGGCTGTCAATATAAATGGAGAATATTTCGTTTACTAATCTTTAATTTTGATTTACACAAGGTGGCCTTTCTGAATGTTTTATGCTGCTTCATGGGTACATAGTTTTACAGGAAGTACTTAGAAGAACACTTTGTTTTTAAAAAACGCTGTCATATGCACCATTTTCTCTATTCTTTGTTTCCCAAGTTGAAACTACCACTCTTTGAGATTATTCATTGAATGAGTTAGTTTTGGATTATTTACTGTTACAGTAGATTTTGTCTGGCTTTTAGCATTCATTTGTATTAAACAAGTATGCCCAATATTCTTTTCCCCTCAGTTTTGAGGCACCAGTAGGCAATTGGTATGTGCTTTGGTGTCATGGTTGAACATTACACTTTCTTGGATTGGTAACAAAAGTTTTTCCAATGTGAGCGTTCTTATTATAGATTGTTTGAAAATTTGTTGTTGTTGAATTGATAAGTCAGTTCTGTCTCTGTGCGACCCTGGGAATGCAGCACACCAGGCTTCCTTGTCCTTCACGGTCTCCTGGAGTTTGCTCAAATTCATGTCATTGAGTCAGTGATACTAGCTAACCATCTCATCCTCTGCCGCCGTTTTCTCCTTTTCCCTTCAGCCTTACCCAGCATCGGGGTCTTTTCCAATGAGTTGGCGCTTCCCATCAAGTGGCCAAACTGTTTGAAATTTAGGTGCCCTAAAATTAAGTAATATTATCGCAGATCAGTTTACCTTTAGTAGAGAATCATTCCATTTGTATTTGAAAGGTTTTTATATCATGGTTGGCAATTTTCATAACTCCTTTCTGTGTAAGTACTAGTTTGGTATAATATCATGTTTAATGTGAAATATTTATTTATGAGTTATAATAAGTGAGATACTTACAGTTTTTTGTATCTTGTAGATATCTCTCATATACTTGTGACTGAGAAATTACAACTAAATGAAAAAACTGATAGAGGAGAAGAATTCCAAACAGTGATATTGGGAAGACACGAAAGGAATAAAATAAAAAATTTTTATCTCAGGGAAATCCAGGAAAATATATATGAGTGTGAGTCTCAGCCAAGAGATGAGGCAAGAAATTACACAGTAAAGCCTATAACACATGACAAAAATCTCACTGATGAGAGAGAGGAACACGGTAGAAGTATTGCAGGAATCAAGCCTATTGAAAACTGGCTTGCATTACACTTTTGGGATGACCTGCATGTTTACAAAAGTGAAGAGATTGATGAATTTAATCAAGCTGACAAGAGTATCAATATTAGTGCTTCATTTTCACTACTTCAAGGAATTTCTCTCCTTGTCCAAACCAACATTTCTAATTCATATGGGAATGATTTTATGCATCCTTCAATACTAACACAAGACCAGAGCACACACATGGAATGCCCTTACAAATGTAATCAGAGTGGCGAAACCTTTCATCAGGGCTTGAACCTTACCCAGCATCAGTTCACCCATACAGAAGAAAACATGTTTAATTGTAATGTGTGTCACAAAGTCTTTAGTCGACATTCAGACCTTGCTATTCATCAAACAATTCATACTGCAGAGAAATCTTACAAGTATAACAAGTGTGGCAAAACCCTTTACCATGGCTTGCACCTCACTGGGCATAAGATAATCCATACAAAAGAGAGCTTATATAAATGCGATATATGTGAAAAAGTGTTTACTCAAAGTTCATACCTTACAGTTCATCAGAGAATACACACTGGAGAGAAACCATACAAATGTAATGAATGTGGCAAGGTGTTTAGTCAGAATTCATACCTTGCAAAACATCGCAGAATTCATACTGGAGAGAAGCCTTATAAATGTAATGAGTGTGGCAAGGTTTTTCATCACAAGGCCAACCTTGCAAGTCATCAGAGACTTCATACTGGAGAGAAACCTTACAAGTGTAATGAATGTGGCAGAGCTTTTAGTCAGAAAGGAAACCTTGCAAGTCATCAGAGAATTCATACTGGAGAGAAACCTTACCAATGTAACGAGTGTGGTAAGATGTTCAGTAGTAGATCAACCCTCGTCAGTCATCAAGTCATTCATACTGGAGAGAAACATTACAAATGTAACGAGTGCAGCAAAACCTTTTATTTTGGCTCACACCTCAAACAACATAAAATTATCCATTCAGGAGATAAACCATATAAATGTGATGTCTGTGGGAAAGTCTTTGGTCAAAACTCATACCTTGCAGTTCATCGGAGAATTCATACTGGGGAAAAACCTTACAAGTGTAAAGACTGTGGCAAAATCTTTAATCACAGCTCGAACTTCAAGAGACATCAGATCATCCATACAGGACAGAAATTATGTAAATGTGATATATGTGGCAGAGTCTTCAGTTTTAATTCATATCTTGCAAGGCACCGAAGGACTCATACTGGAGAGAAACCTTACAAATGTAACGAATGTGGCAAGGTCTTCAATCGGAATTCAAGTCTTGCAATTCATCAGAGAATTCATACTGGAGAGAAACCTTACAAATGTAATGAGTGTGGCAGCTGCTTTAGTCGAAAGGCATACCTGGCAAAGCATCAGGGTGTTCATACAAAAGGGAAATCTTTCAAAAACAAAGACTGTTGAAAACCTTCCATTAGATCTCAACTACCACTCCACACCAGGTAATAAATACAATGGGGCAATCATTTAATGTGATATATGTGGGACTGTCTTCATTCATTCAAAATTGACACTGTATATTCTTGGGAAATTCATAGTGGATTGAAATTTGCACATGTCCTGAATGTGGCAAAGCCTTGCCATTACATAATCTGTACTAGGCCGAAACTCTAGAAATACGTTGAATGTCTCAAAGTCTCCAGTCCACAGTCTCCAACCTTAACATGAACTGAAGTTTCATGTTAGAGAGAAGCCTGACAAATATTATGATGAGTTTCAGAAATCCATCAGTGTACTTTGAAACCTACCTTTCCATCAGGTAATCCACATTGATGATGAACATTAAGGATGTGTTTTAATTTATCTGATGTTGCCATCTTAGACTTCATTGAAAATATCATCTTGGAGAGAGAAATCAGATAAGTATGTTTAGTTGACCAGCCCTTAGACAAGGAATTCATTCACCAAAGATTTCTTTCTGGAGATTATTACCTCACAAATGCCAGGAATGGGCAAAACCTTTACTTGGGGCTCACATTCTACCCATCATCAAATAATCTATGCTGGATAGAACATACAGATGTAATGAATGTGGCAAAGTTCCAAATTAGTGCTCACTCATGACTTAATATTAGAATATTTATCCTAGAGAGAAACCACACAGATATAATAATGTGTGGCAAGGATTTTATCCAAAGATAAGACGAGGGAGATACTGGAATCCCTTAAATGCAACAAGTGTGGCAAAATCTTTACCTTGAGTTCAAGTATGAGGCAACAATGGAGAGTCCATTGAAGAGAAACCCTACTGACATATGAGCAGAAGCTTTATCCTAACTGCACAATTCACCAGACTTCTCATATATGTCTTTTGAGAGAAACCACATAAACTGATACGTGTGCTAAGGCTTGTACCTGAAGATGAAACCTCTGAAACATAGAGGATTTCATTTGAAAGCAGCCTTTCACGTGTAATAAATGTTGTAAAAAGTTTTTGTCAAGTAGCTCCACTTTTGATGTAATGATAGAATCCATACAGGTTACAAACTATAGCAATTTACTGAATGTGGAAAGAATTTTATGAAATGATGCATCCTGAGGTTTCATCACAAAGCTCATGCTACTGGGGATAATCCTTACAAATGTAATGAATTTGGTGAATTTTTCACACAATTCTTAAATTAGCCTACATATCAGAGAATCCATAAGAGGAATAAGTTAAGGCTTTCGTTCTCCCAAGAGTAATATGAGATTGTTATGTACTTCAGAGTCATGAGAAATCACAGAATATTAAAACTTAGGAAATGATGTGTATATCACATACAGAAGAATATGTGTAAATGGCCAAGTATCTAACTGTGTAAATGTTCTATTGAGCTTTCTTGAAGACCACATTACTATTTATGTCTTTCAAGCTTAATTTTGAAGTCTGTTGATCTTACACCTTAATTATAGGCCTTTGATGATGGTCTCTGGGAAGGAGTCAGTAAGGTGAAGGAGGCGGCTTCATTAGGTGTGGTTCATTCACATCCAATGTGTTCCCTGGAAAAAAACAAGGACCCTGAATTACCAAATTCAGTAGTGTCTCAGTTAGCATAGGAAGGGGCTCTAGAGAATAGTGTAAAATTGCTGTTGCTCATCGTGCTTATTATGTTCATGGTCCATGGATTGATCACAGTGGACAGAACCCTGTACTAGGTGACTGTGAGCAAAGCAGTAAGGACATTTAGGGGCTTGACTATTCATGAGAGGAGAGGGACAGGTTATTAGGGATGGATTATGTGGTAGGAAGAGTGCCCAGAACAAGTTGGTGGTTTTCTCCATTGCATGGGAATAAGTGTTATGTGCATCTATATGTCTTGTTTTGGCCACACCATATGGCATGCATGATCTCGGTTCCCTGGCCAGGAATCAAGCCAGTGCCGCCTAGAGTGGGCACACAGAATCTTAGCTACTGGACTGGCAAAGAAGTCCCTGCATCTGTGTTTAATAAGACATTCTTAGGAATTGAAGGCAGAGCAGTTTATCTGAGAGGAAAAATTTAATTACTGGGTGAAGCTTACAGTTTGAACTTCTAGTTTGTCTCAAAGGAAGGTACCCTTAGGCTTTAAAGAAAAAGGTTTGTCCAGATAGCCTGAAAAAGAAGAGGTTTTTCCTGAGCATTAAAAGGTTTCAATAATCAAATAGCAAAAAAAAATAGGAGTTGGGAATTCCTTGGCGGATCAGTTGTTAGGATTTAGTACTTTCACTGCCAGGCTCACAGGTTCAGTCCATGGTTAGGAATCTAAAATCCCGTAATCCCAGAAAAAAATTTTAATGGAGTCAGACTTCATAAAACACTAAGGCAGAGCCCTCTTATATCCCATATAAGCCCAACTTATATCCCTCACAAGTGTCCTATATTAATAAGTCTACTTGCCTGTCACTTTGCTTCTTGCTGAATTCCTTCTGTGCTGAGACACAAAGAACCTGAGCCTCAGTAAGTCCAGGCTCCAGATACTGAAACCCCCACCAGGTGAGGGACACTAAGCCTGCTGCCCATCAGCATGTAGAACTCAGGGCAGTTGGAGCCGGAAGGTTTATGATGCTAACTGCCACTTACCTCACCACCAGCCAATCGAAGAGTTCACGAGCTGCCCACACCCACTTTGAGCTATTACTATAAAACTCCCTACCCACTCTTGTTTGAGACACACGGTATTGAAGCCATAAGCCCACTGTAGCCCCTTTGCTTGGCAAAGCAATAAAGCTATTTCTTTCTACTTCATTCAAAAAGAAGGCCGGTTGGGGGGTGGGGAACAACAATGCTTATTTCTCAAATTCTTGGCTTTCTGACTTGGAAAAGCACATTTATGTTCATGCTAATAATTTATTAACATTTCTTTTCCATAGCACACACATATTCTGTTGTTTAATATGATTCTTAAAGCTGCTTGTAAAACTAATCTGTTGGAGATATTTTTACCCTAGTTTAGTAAAATCTTTGGAAATGTTGATTAGATAATATAATCAAATAGTTTACTCCAGCAATTTTCCAAGTGCTTTTAAAATTTCAGATTCAAGTTAGGCTAATATGCAATGTGTACATTGTTTACTTTTCTAGTGTAATAAAAAGTATTTTCCATTTTCCTTAGCAATATTTTTTCTGCCGTGTGTATTTGTCCTGTTTATTCACAAGGGATTACTGGGTTGTTTTGGGACTCCTGTGACATGATGATGCCTATAAGGCCATGACAGGTATAAAGTAGATGCAGTGTAAACATGAAGAAAAACAGTTACTTTGGGGCTATAGTTCAGTGAAAGAACTGGCATGGCAAAAGGGTGACATGCAATCTTTTTGTGGGACACCCAGTATCCTCCACATAGAATTTGTTTGTAACCAAGAATAATGAATTTGATAAGTGATATTGATTTTGATTTGTATTTTTAGTTGAGCTTCATTGCTTGTAGGATCTTAGTTCCCCAAAGAGGGATTGAACCTGGGCCCTGCCAATAAAAGAAATGAGTCATAACTGCTGGACCACCAGGGAATTCCCTGATTTATATTGCCTTTGATAAGAATTCTTTGATTCATTTCTATTATTAATATTTTATGATAAATTTTGTAATCTTCCCACGGATTAATCATTTTACTTTTTTCTATTTTTCTAGTTTTGTTTCCCACTAATTCTGGCCTTATAAATCGAGTTGACAAGTGCTTTCTCCTGTTCTTAAAAATAAATCATAGAATTACTGGTAATTCTTTTTTAAAAATTTGATAGAATTGTCAAATGCCATTCTTGCAACTTTTTAAAATTACCTTTTGTAAGGGAAAGTGAAGTGGAGACATTTATTACTCAGATTCTGGCGGAGATTCATGGTATAGCTGGAGGGAACATGTAAGGAGTCCTGCAGGGTCTTGGCAGAGCATGGGACATATACCTTCATTAGGATCCATAGATGGGTTGTTTGAATTGGATTAATCAATTCAAACTCAAAAGAGTAAGAATTGCTAAGCTTCAGTTAGGGGAGGGGAGTCATATCTAAAGAACAGAAAGGGGAAGGCAGATGGTGATGGGGAGTCATATCCTGTGTCTGCTGTTACTTAGGATGTACTATCAAGGGAAAGGGCAATGTCAGTTCAAGACCCCTGGAGGGCCCTTGTGGTTAGTCACTCAGTCGGTCCGACTCTTCGTGACCCCAGGGACTATGGTCCGCCAGGCTCCTCTGCCCATGGGGATTCTTCAGGTGAGAATATTGGAACGGGTTACCATACCCTCTTTCAGAGAATCATCCCAACCCAGGAATTGAACCCAGGTCTCCTGCATTGCAAGTGAATTCTTTACTGTCTGGGCCACCAGGGAAGCTGGCAGAACAGTGATTAATGTGAAGTCGCTCAGTCGTGTCCGACTCTTTGCGACCCCATGGACTGTAGGTCCATGGACCTACCAGGCTCCTCTGTCCATGGGATTTCCCAGGCAATAGTACTCGAATGGATTGCCATTTCCTTCTCCAAGGGATCTTCCCAACCCAGGGATTGAACCCAGGTCTCCCGCATCGTGGACAGATGCTTTACCATCTGAGCTACCAGAAAAGTAGGCTACAAGAAATACACCAGCACTCACATGATGGAGGTGTTTAAGCTTTCACAGTCACTGCCTCTGCTTTTAGGTTTCTTAGACGGTGGGCATTTTGAAGCTACAAATTTATATTGCAGTTGGAAGCAATTACCCAAATATCTTTAACATGGGTGATTTGTTGTAGGTTATGGGTTCCGCGGAATTGGTGCCTTTCATTTAAATCATATAAACTTTTTGTAAGAGTTCCTTTCTATCCTTTTCATGTCTGCGTGTTCTGTAGTAGTATCCCCTATTTTATCTAATATCAGTAATTTTATTTAGTGTAAACAAAGGAGGAACCTTGGGAGCAAACCTATTGCCAGTAGGTTTTATTGAAGCCATTTTCAACTTGTTAGGGGGATACATATTAGCTTCCCACCTAAGTAATCCACACAACGGTAAGCTCTTACTC
The DNA here is from genome assembly GCA_006408675.1 of Madoqua kirkii. Taxonomy (NCBI): domain Eukaryota; kingdom Metazoa; phylum Chordata; class Mammalia; order Artiodactyla; family Bovidae; genus Madoqua; species Madoqua kirkii. Next base: position 18,149 of record SJYC01088936.1, read on the forward strand.
CAACAGGTTCAAGACAGTAAGTTAACAGCACTTTGAGGATATGAGGAGGAATCATCTCTCCACCGCCCCTTTGCTGGCTGCATAGAACTACCGCCATTTTCGCCACGCCCCTCGCCGGTAGTGCACTGCCAAGGCCCCGCCTCCGGAAGCCCGGCTTCTAAATTCGCGCTTGCGCAGTTTCTTACGGAAACGGAAGTGCGGAGCCCCGAATGTCGGACCGTGCGGGGTAAGCATTTCCCTTCTTGTGTAGATTTGCGCTGCGAGGCTCCCCCGACTTTAGTCAAACCTCAGTGTCTTCGGAGTGACTAGGGATCTGAAATTTCAGCACCTAGTCCTCCGCCCCAAGTAAACGGAGTAGTCCCCTTACTGGTCGGGCATTTTGGATTTAAATTCGTTTTGAGGTTTGTCCCTAACCTTGCCTTTCTGCCTTCCGTGCACGTAGTGCCTCCCTTCGCTACATTATCCCGCTTAAACTGTCTACTACCTCAACCCTCATGTAAAGTTCTCTTTTGCGAGGTCCTTTTACGCCCCTCACCTCCTAGCTTAGCCGTCTCGCCCCTGGACGGCAGTGCTTCCCACCCAACCCGGGTAGAGGCCGGCTCCTCAACCTCAACCTGGACTTGGTGAAACCCTTTGTGTCTTTTCTCGCGAAGAGGTGAAGAGCTCCGTGCCAGAGTCCTTTATATCTCATCTTTTTCGACAGGCAAAGTGGTAGATGAGTGAAACTGGAATAGGACCCCTTGTGAGGCTAACAAGTGGGCGGGCGAGAGGGTGCCATGGCCTGAGGTTTACTGAGCTACAGTTTGAAAAGGGAAAAGTGGGGAGAAGACCTTTCTTGTCTTTCTTGAGTAGACCTTTTGCTTCCGTCTTCAGCCCCTGCTCCAGGTTAGGCAGTGGAGTTTTTTCTTGTTCCTGCAAGATCAAGTTAGACCCACAAACTACTGCTTTTTATGTGTGCAAAGAGAGTGTCCTAACGTAATGAACTCACTGGGCACAATGTGGGTTTCATGCCACCATTGTTTTATTGTTTTGTGGCTCATCTTGTGCTCTGTCGTGTGGGTTTATTGCTATGTAACGCTGCTAGGGTTTGTGGTTAAGCAAATCTGATGTTTTGTGTAATCATTGACTTACAGGCATCTCCCTTATTTTTTCTACTGACGTTGCCCTTAGTAGGATAAACTTTTCTAAGTTTATTTATTTGGCTGTGCTGGGTCTTATTTGTGGCATGTGGTATCTAGCTCCCTGACCAGGAATCAAATCCAGGTCCCCTACATGGGAGTGCAGACTGCTAGTCACTGGACCACCACTGAAGTCCCAGGATTAACCTGCTTTATCCCTTTACTTTCTGTCTCTATCACTGGCCTTCTGGAGACTCCACCCCTCTCCTGAGAGCTCCCTCCCTCCCAGCCCCACTGTCCTCCCTTCTCAGGCTGGTCCACCTCCCCTTCATTGGGAGCCTTTCCGCACCCAGGCTGAGGTGACCTGGGGCAGCCATGTGACACGTAGTGTTCTTCTGTGTGTCACAAATTCCACCCGATGGACAGCCTTTTCCTGTAGGCAGGCATCCTATTCAATTGCCATCCCTGTAAATATGTAGGGGACCAGGAAAAGCAGAGAAATGAGCAACTGAGGGAACTAGAAAAACTGGGAACAAGAAAAGAATGAGGAAGAATAGCTAGGAATAGAAAGGGTGGCTGAGGGACTTGTTAAAAGAGTAAAATGAAAGCGGTTAAGCATTGAAAATACCAGGTGAATAAAATAAGTAAAATTTTAAAAAGATGGTTCTCCACTGATAGGATCTGTGAGCTTAAAAAGCACAATGTGAGGTTTGCAAGTAAACTTTTATTTGGGGCAAAATGAGGACTGCAGTCCAGGAGACAGCACTTCACATAGCTCCAAGAAACTGCTACAAAGAAGCAGGGGGAAAGGTCAGTATATATGCAATTTTGATGAAGGGGAATACATGTAATCAAGCACATATTTTTTCCAGATTTCTTACTTTTGTGAAGCTTTGCTAAGCACAAGGAACAGTCATCACCAGGAAGGATTTTAGTGCTTTTCTAGATATGGGGAGATACAAGAATTGGGCTCATAAGATTGGCTCCTAAAAATATCTATCTGAAGACCTGGACTTCCAGTTTTTCCTGAGCACAGAGTGCCTCATTTCTGTTCTCCACCCTAAAGTCCTTTCAGAGGGTATTGAAGATCAACACCTGCAAAAGCACATGGTTTAATCCTTGTAGAAGTAGATAGGTAGATTGTTGTTCTTCAGTCCCTAAGTCATGTCTGACTCTTTGAGTCCATGAACTGCAACACATCAGGCTCCCAGTTGTCCACCATCTGGCCAAACTCATGTCCGTTGAGTCAGTGACGCTATCTAATTGTCTCATCCTCTGCCACTTCGTTATCCGCTTGCCTTCAATCTTAACCAGCATCACAGTCTTTAACAGTGAGTTGGCTTTCACATTAGCTGACCAAAGTACTGGAGCTTTAGTATCAGTCCTACCAATGAATATTCAGGGTTGATTTCCCTTTGGATTGATTGGTTTGATCTTGCAATCCAGGGGACTCTCAAGAGTCTTCTCCAACATCACAGGTCAAAAGCATCAATTCTTTGGTCCTCAGCCTTCATTATGATGCAGTTCACACTTCTGTACATGACTACTGGCATGTAGGTAGATGGCAAGTGCCAGGTTGTAGCTGACAGAGAGTAACATAGAGGGGCCTTGGATCAGCGGTGGGGCAGGGCCACCAAAGGAGATGCACTTCACACGGAGTGGGGTGAGAGGATTGAGTCATTTCCTAGGCAGGTTGATAAGTCTAGGGGTCCCCAAGGAGAGAGGGGTCTGGAATTCTCAAGGAGGAAGAAAAGACAAACTTATTTCTCTGCATACTTTAGGATTATATAACAACAATGTATTCTGCCTGAGGACAGTCTCTGGATTGAAACTTCTCTTTACAAGGATTATATAACAGCAATGTATTATGTATTCTGCCTGAGGACAGTCTCTGGATTAAACCTTCTGGCTAATTCTGTTATCTTAAAATGTAAATTGGGAGTAGGTCTAGGTGAGGTCTTTACAACCTCCAGACCTACTTTTGATTAGTTGGAGAATATATAAACTCATTGCTAAAACTAACAAGCAAGTACTCTTTCTACCCTCTTCTGATGCCTATGTCAGAAGCTTTCTCTATCTCCTTTATACTTTAATAAAACTTTGTTACAGAAAAGCTCTGAGCGATCAAGCCTTGTCTCTGGCCCCAGATTGAATTCTTCTCCTCTGGGGGTCAAGAATCCCGGTGTCGTGATTCAACAACAACCTTTCACTCTCCCAACTGCAAACCAAGTGCAGCAGACAGCACAGCACACATGAGGGGCCCCTCTTTCACCAAAGCCTGGGGGCAGGGCACAGCTTGGTGATGGAAGAACCTCAAGGTGAGGTAAAAATGGAGGTTCTAGAATCCAGTGGGCTGAGTTCTAGATGGGGGGGGTGGGAATGGGGCCAGGGTGCAGCACAGAGGCGGAGGTTCTAGAATCAGTAGCTGGGACCCAGAACCCAGTGGTCTCATGGTGGGTCTAGCGGTTGAGGGTTGTTTGGGGCAGGGTGCAGGAGAAGACAGCCAGTTGTCCTCAGCAGAGGGATTCCCTGGAAGCCACAGGAGTCTAGAGATATGGAGGAATTCAGATTCAGGGAAGGAGGAGTAGGGTCTGGTCCAGAAAAGGCCAGAAAAACATCTAGACCAAGACAGTGTTCTTCAGTAGGAATGAGAAGCCAAGTGGTTCTGCCCCCACTTGCTTGGCCAAAGTGCAGAGGAAGAAGGGAGTTGGGCTGGAGGGATCCTCCAGGCAGAGTTGGACACCCCAGGGAGGGCTCCCTCAGAGTAAACAGGGCTGCAGTGGCCTGGAGCCCGAGTTCTGGAGTTGAAATAGAGAACCTGCACTCAAGTAAGTCCCTGAAAGGGCGCCAGCTCTGGACTTGATTGTCTCATTAGCAGGGACGCCACATGGTTTTTCCAGTGCTCCGTGGAGTCCTGGCCAGGCCTGCGCGTGGCAGACTCTGGATGCTGTAGAATTAGTAAGCGCAAGGGATTGTAGGAGCCTCAGCATAAAAGGCAACAGAGCAGGTTTGTGAAAACCTCTGGCACCACGGCAGGGCAATGGCAGATCCCTGGCCTCTGGGATGGCCTGGGTGGGTGGCGGGGGTGGGGCGTAACTCCAGGGCACAAGAAAGGCACAGTGTTGTAGATACTGGAGTATTGGGGATTCCAAGAGCGGGGCTAGAGGGGCTGGAGTATATGGGGGGGGGGGTGGCTGTGGGGGGGTGGGGGGGGGGGGGGGGGGGGGGGGGGGGGGGGGGGGGGGGGGGGGGGGGCATGGGATAGTGTGAGGTTGGGGATTTAGTTGCGTTCCTCACCCCGGGAGCTGGCGGGGCTAAAGGGTTCACTGGGGGTGCTGACTGAGCTGGAGGGTGCTGTGTCCACCGATCTGCGATTGCTCCCGGTCGAAGAGGTGCAGGAGGCACGGCGCGGCCACTCAGGCGTGCGGATGTTGCGCCGGTCCTTGGCTGCCTCCTCGTCCTCGTCGTAGTGCTCGCCATCTTCGTCCGGTGCTAAGTCCCGGGGTTCCTCATCCTCGCTCTGGTGCGGGCTGGAGTGTAGAGACAGCGAGGGTGATGGTGGCACTGAGGCTGGCCGGGGGTAGCGGTAGCCCTGGGTCTGTATACGGAGGTGTGGGCACAAACCGCAGAGTGAGCAGAGGCCCCCTACAGCCCAGCCTGGGCGCCCCACGTTCCTGAGGCCTTGCGATTCCAGGAGGGACACCCCACCTCACCCCCAAAACCCCTTTCTAGCTCCTGGCCCACCAGAGGGACCTCTGGATCCACTTACCACGTCAGCCTCGTGAGGCTCATAGGTGAAGTATTCTGGAAAGGCTTTGGCCAGCGCCATATGGCGCTCTGACATGTAGTACTTGTTGGAGGGAAAGAAGCGGGGTGGGCATCAGGGGGCAGGAGCAGACCCCAGCCCCGTGAGATTTGGCACGGGGAGAGTCCTGGTTATACCGTCAATCAGATAAGCACACACCCCGCAATTTTCAGTTGGCCTCTAGGCCAATCACGTCTGAGGCTCCACCTCTTATGTAGATAAGCAGGACTGTGAATGGACGGTCTCTGAGCCACACCCACTAAGAGGGTTGGGATTCTCCAATCAGGTACATCTTTGGCCACACCCTTATGCAAATAGAGAACTTCCAACCCAGGTATCTTCTGGACTTTAGTTTCTTAAAGGGATAGCAGGCGTTACAAAAAGAGAGAGCATGCCCTTGGTGTCAGCTTTCGATGCTTGGGGAATCAGACACCAAGAGCTGGAAGTGATTGATTCACCGGCAGAGGACAGGGGAAGGGAGTTATACCCGGCCTAGGTATTTCCAGTCCAGAAGATCAGAGGGGCGCTCCCTTCGGTTCCGATGGATAATGTGCTGCCTTCGGCTCTGCTGGCAGAAACTGTAGAGGAAGGAGGTGGGCTGCGAGCAGGAATCATCCAGACTGTGGAATCGCCGGTCCAGAATGTAGATAACTGTCGGGGCCAGGATGGGGCTCTCAGAGAACAGATTGAAACCTTCATTCTTTCTGGGACTCTTCGAGGACCAGGAGGCCTCCCTCCCACTGGGACTAAGGAGTCCACTCCCTCCTTTTAGTGGCTCAAGTCCACGCCCCTGTTTCCCAGGACTCAAGAATTTCGACTCAGTCTGGACGCTGACCGTAAGCTGAGGGGTCTCCGATGTGTTCCTCCATGAAGCAGCCGAATCCAGAGAGGTTGGTGGAGACACGGGATACTCATTACCGTGCACTCAGCTGCAGGAAGGTGTGAGAAAGGTCTGCTTACTTTCCATCTTTACAGTATTGTCTTACTGCTGCTGCTGCTAAGTTGCTTCAGTTGTATCCAACTCTGTGTGACCCCATAGACGGCAGCCCACCAGGCTCTACCATCCCTTGGATTCTCCAGGCAAG
>SJYC01088937.1:0-35591 GCA_006408675.1 Madoqua kirkii
AATCTTTGCCAAACCTGAGAATGGACATTCTCAGCACCATGGGATAAAATGGTCATGAACTGTTCCCTTCAAAATCATGCTCAAGTTATGAGCAAAAAGGGACTCTGCCAACTGAAGACTGACACTCGCCATCTACATCTACAAAGATTAAATCCTGGCCGCTGCAACTGCTGACTTTCCACGCCCCTGAAAGAAGTTCAGGGTGAAAATCAGGAATGAGGCACTCTGTGATCTGGGAGAAACTGGCAGGATAGTTAGATAGTTAGGCCTTCAGATAGTTAGATCTTTTCAGGAGAAGATTTTATGAGTCCCAATTCTTGCATCTTCTCATACCTAGAGAAACACTGACGTCACTAACGGTGAAATCTGCTTTGGCTATTAAGGAAAAATTTACAATTAAAAGTCAAAATAGAGTAGCTATGGTTCAGATATCCTGGGAAATAACTAGGTGATGCTATGGGTATACTTTCAGATTAGACCTTGTATTTCTAAACACTTGAGTTTTCTGAGTCGTGTCAGGCTTGGATGCCACCATTTTCAAAACAATGTCTGCTGGAAGCTAGTAACCTTACTTTTTATAAAACTAGACAGCTGGCTACATGGCTACAAGTCTCCCTGAGGTGCCAGGTCCAGACTGGGTTTCAGGCCTATTCTTCTAAAAAGAAATAAGATTTATTTTGTCTACTAAATTCCAGTTATCACTCCTCCAAGTACTTCTAATTGGGTCTGTTACACCAAAATGGCAGACCAAGGGATTAGGATTTTAATCATACAAGAATCAGATCTGGAACTTGGAACTCAGAAATACTTCCAATTCAGTGTCTATACTCCACGCTGGGGCAGTCCTGTGCCCCATTTTGACAGGAAGTTATCACAGTCACAGTTGCCTAGTTCCCTGATTACCACGGGTAATTCACACAGTAAATATCTCAAGTCACCCACATAAAGGAGCTGGCAATTCTATTAATACGGAACCTCCCAGAATTGAGCCAGACAGTAACTTCTCATCTGAACCAGTTTCTAGTTACTGATTAACAGCTGTCTGCTTCCAGTTACCAACTCCATGTTTTACCAAACTCTCCCTGGAATCTGGGCTCTGCCCTTTTAGGAAGGGTAGTTAACAGCCTGGTGAAGCAGAGAACCTACTACTTCAACACCCCACAGGTGTTATGTCTTAGAACAGTAAGCCGAATGACTCCTTTCTCCCTGCCAGCCCAGTCCAACTAGCTTTGTGAAGAGACCCCTCCCCGCCTTTTCCCAACCATGATACACACACAAAACCAGGATATGCTGCAAAAAGCTTTATTGTTTCCATTTGGTCCAAGGCTTAAGAGAGGGCTCCAGGGTGTTAAAAAGCTGCCTAGTGGCTGCAGAGAGGGGCTTCAGGCAGCCCTGATGTTAGGCGGATTCTTCAATGGCCACTGGTCTCCAGAAGCTCCTAGTCGTGCTTGAGGCTAAGCCTTTTGAAGAGATACTCACCCAACCCAGCCTGGGGACCAGCCAGCCTGCGGAGGTTGGTCAGGTGGTCACCCATCTTCTTGATGAGTTTCACTTCCTCATCTAGGAAGTGGTTCTCCAGGAAGCCACAGACCTGAGGAACAGAAGAGAAAATGTTGCCACTTACAGATCTAATAATGGGACAGATCGGGCAGGGAGGCTCAGAAGGAAACCCGCTCATTTAAATGGTCAGTGCTTAGTTGGAATGTAAGTATCATTCTGGCTAAGGTCTTTGGATGGGCAGACGTGAAAGATAGTTACGTGGGGGTCTCCGCGGGCAGAAGCCAGGCCATGCAGATCCAACAGGGCTTGATTCAGGTTCTCCTCTACGAGAAGGGCGGCTTCCATAGCGTCCTGGGTTTTACCCCACTCATCTTGAGATGGCTTCTATAACGAAAACAGAAACGGCTCAGTACATAAAGGGTTTAGCCAGAAAAAAAAAAAAAAAGTCGGAGAGCGTGTATATTTCATCTTCAATATCCTACATACTACACGTCCCAAGACACCACACGTTGCATCCTGGACCGCCACGCCTTGGGTGAACGGCTGCGCCTCCATTTCCAGCCATAACAAACAACCCATACAAAACTGAACTCAGTCTCCCAAGAACCTATGCAGCACCCAAACCGCTACAGTCAAGAGGTCTCTAGCGCAGGGATTGTTGGGAGATGTAGTCCGCTGCCCACACACTATTTACCTGCACGTCCACGAAGAGGGCGCGGCCGCCACGCCGGTTTTACAGTCTCAAGAGACGCTCCGCGCCCTCGCGCTTCTCCTTGGACAATTCGGAAAAAAAAGTGACTCAGACCCTCCAAGGCCACATCGTCGAGGTCGAAACAGAAGCCCTGCAGGAAGAGATGGCGGGAACTATGGTAAGCAGGAGGCGAGGCCAGGCAACCGGACTCTGCCTTCTGGCAATCCAAGGGAACAAAGAAGGCCAACGCGTGCGCAGAGGGCCGGGTGCGCAGCTGAGGGAAAATTGGGCTGGGGGCGTCTTGCGGAATCTCACCAGAGAGAGGTAGGTGTAGGACGCCCGCAGTTGCATGTTAACCAGGCGGTTGACGCGGCCTCCACCTCGGGAGAATAATTCTGACGAATCTGGGAGCTCATGATTGGTCACTAATAAGGAGTTAAAAAATGGTGGCTGGTCCCGGTGATCGCGGACAGCTGAGTGGCTGGCTCCGGAGGTTGCGACTGGAAAAAAGGTTGGAGGGTGGTCGGAGACTGGAGCAAGGGGCGTCCCTGGGTCTGTTCCGTCCAAGCACTGTTAAAGCAAGAGACGGATCCTCGGGGCCGCGGAGCGAACTTCGAAAGCCTGTGGCCAAGGCGGCTTCTTTTATAGCGCGTGGGCCCTCGGAAGTGGGGTGGTCAGGGAGAGCGGTCGACCAATCTGCGTTGGTGGGAGGGGGTACCTAGTACCCGTGAGTGATCAATCGGGAGCAGTTGGGGCTTCCAGCTCCCTGCCCCGAGGTGGGGAAGTCACGCGCCTGTACCAGGAGGGAGTTGGGAAACGGGGGGCTGGAGGTTTTCGCAGTATGCAAAGGCTTTGGGGCTAATTCTGGGAATCCAAGGGATTCTGGAGGGGTCTCGCTGATAGGTGAAGGATGAATGAAGACACTGGGAGCCCTGCAAAGTAATGATCCCTGGGCCCCCAGGGGTGTCTCAGGAAAGTAAGCTGGATTCTGGCGTTGTGTCAGAGCATGGACGTTACTGGAACCCCGGGGGTTCCAAAAAGGATTTCTAGGTAGGGGAAAGTCTGATTGGTCACTTTCTTTCCAAGGATTGTGTGTTGGTTCTTGATGGGTCTCTATTGTCTAGGTAGATCACAAATTCCTGAGCATTAAGTCAGGAGATTTTGGTCTGGGGTCAGATTGGGTCATGGGAGGTGGTGAGGTCAGGGATTTCCAAAGGCTCTTGGATTTCCAAAGGCTCTTTCCCCGGAACTTTACAAAATGCAGTTTTTCTGTTAACAAAATGGAATAGCTTAGATTCTTCATTTCCCCCCTTCTCTAGGATCCAGGACAGACCCAATCATGGGTCTGGGGTCAGCTCTATATTGTCTCCCGCTAAGGGGACCGTTGGCAGGGCCGTATATTGGGATCTTCACCATGATGAAGGCCACCAATTAGTTAAGTAAGCATGGCCCGAGGGTGAGTAGCAGTAACAAGATAATCAGGGGCCCTACCAAGGAAGATATGAGCGTTGTGAACCAGGGGGATGAGTTGAACCAGGATTCAAACCAATTTTGAGACATTTCTCTTTCTCTTTTGCTCTGACTCCTCCCTTCTCTTATCTTGGCCAGGGACTCCCTGACTACCCCCAAGTGATTCACATAAAAACAACGTTCTTCCCCTAACGCAGCACAAAGGCCCTCTGAGAGACTTCATACTCAAGATACTTCTTGGGAATTGGGGTGGAGGTCTCTTCTGTAATGTCTTCCTGCTGTGCATGGGCGTAGGCCTGCCTAGCAGAGCAGAAGTCTCTACCTGATCTAAGTTGGGGTTTTCCATATCTGAAACCAGCTTCTATCCTTGTAACATTCATTGGCTGTGGAGTCTCTCAACGTGCGACCAGGACTTGAGGCAAAGGCCCTGCTGGAGTGGCTGGGAAGGGGGTCTAGGATGGGCTGGAGCTGACATTGGATGACGCCTAGAAGTGCAGGGAACCCTGGCCTCACGGCTGCCATTGGCTTCCCTGGAGCCATCCACTGCCCAGGAGTGGCTGGCCTCCCTGGGGTCCATCCACAGACTGGAGTCACTGTCCACTGTAGAGACAATCTACTGTCCTCCACTGTCTGCCAGTGGAGCTGATCAGCTGCATACGAGTCGACCATACCCAGGCTTTTCTGCTGCTGCTGGTGGACCTAGGGCCAATCTGCTGCCACTGCAGGTTCCATGCTTGGAAATGGGGGTGCTGGTCACTACCCTGCTCCAGCCTCTGTTTCTGGGGTGATCTTTGTGAAGCCCATGGCTGTGGGCATGTTATCCCACAGTCATCTTAACCAAAAGACATTAATAAAGGCCAACGAGTTTGTTTTTGGCAGTAATTAACTTTGATTCAAATTTGGAAAAATTATTATTACACATTATTTGTAGATTAATAACAAAATTAACACCTTAGTAAAATAAAAAGCTTATTGGGCAATTTAAAATTATGACAAAAAGAAAACAAAAACAACATGGAAAAAATATATTGTTATCAACCAAGAATATGTCACCAAACATTATGATCAGAAGAAAATACTTGATTAATTCTTGCTGAAGTGACAGTGAAATGAAGGGGGCTGGCCAGAGGTCCTGCCTGCTTTTCACCAGGGTACAGAGTGCCCAGCACAGACCACTGGAGAAAGTAACAGGAGGAAAACAGATTGGGAGCAAGACACACAGACAGCATGTCAGAGCTGGAACTGTGAACATTCACAAGTCTAAGGTGAAAAGTGAAAGAATGGGAAAAGATATTCAGTTCTTAGGGGTTACTGCACAATATCAGACAACAGACAAAACAATCTAAGGAAAAACCTAACAAAAGACACAAAATATATTATGAAACAGGAAAAGGTAAATTTACCAAGAAAATATAACAATTACAAATATGTATATATCTAACATCACAGTTATCCTGAAAATGAAGACCTTAACAGAAGTAAAAATGGAAATAGATAATAGCACACCATTAGGATCAGACTTCACTACCTGAGTTTTACCAGCACATGGAAACCAAAAGATCAACAAGGAAACTGAGCAATTGTACAACACTGTAGAATTACTGTACCTAACAAACATGTTGGAGAAGGCAGTGGCAACCTACTCTAGTACTCTTGCCTGGCAAATCCCATGGACAGAGGAGTCCGGTGGGCTGCCGTGTATGGGGTCGCACAGAGTCGGACACGACTGAAGTGACATAGCAGCAGCAGCAGCAGCAACAAACATGTACAGAACATTCCACTCAACAGCAAAAATCACATCCTTCTCCAGCATATGTCTTGAAACCTTCTCCATCTCACAGACAACATGCTAGACTGTAAAACAAAGCTCAATATATGAAGGCTGAGAACATAAAAAGTATCTTCTAAAAAAAGAAGAGCATCTCCTTTAACCACAGTAAAATGATACTAGAAATAAACAGCAGAAGGAAAATAGGAAAAGCTTCCAAAAGTGGAAAGTAAGCAGTTTATTGTTCAAGAAGGAATGAGTCAAAGAAGAAATCACAGAGAAAATTGTAAAGTATGTGAATGAAAATAAAAACACAGAATACCAAATTTATTAAAGGTAGTAGTCAAAGATGCAGTAGTAGGGAAGTTCACACTGCTACATCCTTACAACCACGAAAGAGAAAGATGCACACTCTACATACTCTTCCAGAAACTACTGAACAACCTAGCCAGAGAAATTGGAAAAGGGGGAAAAAAAAATCCAAGTTATCTAAACTGAAAAGAAAGCAAAATTACCTTTTATATTGTAGGTGACAGGATTTTATATATAGAACCCAGAAGAGGCTGTAAGAACTGACTACTCTAAAAACACTAAGGACTTTCCCAGTGGTCCAGTGGTAAAGAATCTGCCTGCTAGTCCAGCAAGATCCCATATGCAGTGAGGCAGCTAACTAGTGAAACCTGCCCACCTAGAGCCTGTGCTCTGCAACAAGAGAAGCAGCTGCAATGAAAAGCACATGGACCACAACTAGCAAGTAGCCTCCAACTCTCACAACTAGACAAAGCCCACTCGAAGCAACAAAGAACTAACACAGCCAAAAATAAATAAATAAACCAAAATTTAGAAAAACCTTAGAAAAGTTGCAGCATAATATGATATGACACTGTAGTGCAACTGAAATGACACTGAAAGATGAACCCTCTAGGTTGGTAGGTGCCCGTATTCTACTGTGGTAAAGTAGACAAATAGCAAAAGAAAGAAGAGGCTGAGCTGAAGGTGAAACAGTGCCCAGTTGTGGTTCTATCTGGTGATGAAAGTAAAGTCCAATGCTGTGAAGAACAATATTGCATAGGAACCTGGAATATTAGGTCCAGTGAATCAAGATAAATTGGAAGTGGTCAAACAGGGGATGGGAAGAGTGAACATTGACAGTCTAGGAATCTAGGAATTCTACAAATCCATTGGACCGGAATGCGTGAATTTCAGATGACTATTATATCTACTATTGTGGGCAAGAATCCCTTAGAAGAAATGGAGTAACCCTCATAGTCAACAATAGCCCTGAAATGCAGCACTTGGTTACAATCTCAAAAATAACAGAATGATATCAGTTTGTTTCCAAGGCAAACCAATCGACATTACAGTAATCCAAGTCTATACCCCAACCTCTAATGCTAGAGAAGCTGAAGTCGAATGGTTCTATGAAGATCTACAGGATATTTTAGAACTACCCCCCCCCCAAAAAATATGTCCTTTTCATCTTAGGGGACTGGGATGCAAAAGTACGCAGTCAAGAGATACCTAGATTATTAGGCAAGTTTGGCCTTGGAGAACAAAATGAAGCAGGGCAAAGGCTAACAGAGTTTTGTCAAGAGAACACAATGGTCATAGCAAACACCCTCTTCCAACAACACAAGAGACCATTCTACACATGAACATAACCAGATGGCCAGTACTGAAATTAGATTGATCATATTCTTTGCAGCCAAAGATGGAGAAGCTCTATACAGTCAGCAGTAAAAAGACCTGAAGCTTACTGTGGCTCAGATCATGAGCTCCTTATTGGAAAATTCAGACTTAAATTGAAGAAAGTAGGGAAAACCTGTAGGCCATTCAAGTATGACCTAAGTCAAATCCCATATGATTATACAGTGGAGGTGATGAATAGATTCAAGTGATTAGATTTGGTAGACATTGCCTGAAGAACTGTGGGTGGAGGTACATAATACTGTATAGGAGGTGATGACCAAAACCGTCCCCAAGAAAAAGAAATGCAAGAAGGCAAAATGGTTGCCTGAGGAGGCCTTACAAAGAGCTGAGAAAAGGAGAAGCAAGAAAGGGAAAGATATACTCATTTGAATGCAGAGTTCCAGAGAATAGCAAGGAGAATAAAGAAAGCCTTCTTCAGTGACAAATGCAAAGAAATAAAGGAAAACAACAGAATGGAAAGACTAGTGATCTTTTAAAGAAAATTAGTTACCAAGGGAACATTTCATATAAGCTGAATTGAGAAAAGGCAGTGGACCCAAAGATCAAATTGCCAATGTATGCTGGGTCATAGAAAAAGCATGGAAATTCCAAGAAAACATCTACTTCTGCTTCATTGACTATACTAAAGCCTTTGTGTGGATCACAACAAACTGGAATATTCCTAAAGAGGTAGGAGTACCAGACTACTTTACCTGCCTCCTGAGAAACCTGTATGCAGGACAAGAAGGAGCACTTAGAATGAGACATGGAACAATGGACTGGTTCAAAGTGGGAAAGGAGTATGTCAAGACTGTATATTCTCACCCTGCTTATTCAATTTATATGCAGTGTACATCATGAGAAATGCCAGGCTAGGTGAATCACAAACTGGAATCAAGATTGCCAGGAGAAATATCAACAACTTCAGATATGCAGTTGGTACCACTTTAATGGCAGAAAGTGAAGAGGAACCGAAGAGCCTCTTGTTGAAGGTGAAAGTGAAGAGTGAAAATGCTGGCTTAAAAGTCAACATTCAAAAACGAAAATCATGGTATCCGATCCTATCCCTTCATGACAAATGGATGGGGGGGAATGTCAGATTTCATTTTCTTGGGCTCCAAAATCACTGCAGACAGTGACTGTGGCCACAAAATTAAAAGATACTTGCTCCTTGGAAGAGAATAGCTATGTCAAACCTAGACAGTGTTTTAAAAATCAGAGACAACACTTTGCCAGCAAAGGTCCATATAATCAAATTTATGCTTTTTCTAGTAGTCAGTATGGATGTGAGAGTTGGACCATGAAGAAGGCTGAGCATCCGAAAAATTGATGCTTTTGAACTGTGGTGCTAGAGAAGACTCTAGAGAGTCCCTTGGACAGCAAGGCAATCAAACCAGTCAATCCTAAAGGAAGTCAACCCTGAATATTCATTGGAAGGACTGATGTTGAAGCTGAAACTCCAATACTTTGGCCACCTGAATCAAAGAACTGACTCATGGCAAAGACCCTGAGCTGGGAAAAACTGAGGGCAGGAGGAGAAAGGGGGACAGAGGACGAGATGGTTGGAGGCAACATTGACTCAATGGACATGAGTGAGAAAACTCAGGGTGATTGTGATGGACAGAGAAACCTGGAGTGCTGCAGTTCATGTGGTTACAAAGAGTGGGAGAGGACTTAACGATTGAAAGACAACAACAGTACCTTCCTGTGTAAGTTTAAATGGACAAAATTTTATTTTTTTTAATTTTTATTTTTTCAAAATTATATATTGAATACAGTTATTTTGTTTAGGTTGGAATGAAAATACTTACTTTTTTAAATGTCTGCACTGTTTTTCAGTAGCCTATTATAAAATCATGTTGACAAATGCAGTTCAGTACAGTTGATCTTTCAGTCATTTTCATTGTCTGGAAGATCCGCATGAATGAAAGTGATGAGGAAAACATCTGAAAAATCTGTCTAGAATATATTCCTCTCATTTTTATTAATTAAGTGTTGATGTGTATACAAACATTCAGTTCAGTTCAGTCGCTCAGTCTCTCAGACTCTTTGTGGTCCCAAGGACTACAGCATGCCAGGCCTCCCTGTCCATCACCAACTCCCCAAGCTTACTCACACTCATGTCCATTGAGTCGGTGATGCCATCCAACCATCTCCTCTGTCATCCCCTTCTCCTGCCTTCACTCTTTGCCAGCATCAGAGTCTTTTCCAACGAGTCAGTTCTTTGCATCAGGTGGCCAAAGTATTGGAGCTTCAGCATCAGTTCTTCCAATGAATATTCAGCACTGATTTCTTTTAGGATTGACTGGTTGGATCTCCTTGTAGTCTGGGGGACTCTGAAGAGTCTTCTCCAACACCACAGTTCAAAAGCATCAATTCTGTGGTGCTCAGCTTTCTTTATTGTCCAAGTCTCACATCCATACATGACTACTGGAAAAACCATAGCTTTTACTAGACAGACTTTCATTGGCAAAGTAATGTCTCTGCTTTTTAATATGCTGTCCAGGGTTGTGATAGCTTTCCTTCCAAGGAGCAAGCATTTTTTAATTTCATGGCTGCGGTCACCATCTGCAGTGATTTTGAAGCACAAGAAAATAAAGTCTCTCACTGTTTCCATTGTTTCCCCATCTATTTGCCATGAGGTAATGGGTCTGGATACTATGATCCTAGTTTTTTGAATGTTGAGTTTTAAGCATTTTAAGTACATGCATTTTAGTATATGCATTCATAGATATGCAGTTCCATGCTTTATGTAAAAGTCATGATTTTAAAACTATAATATCTTTTTGTTATAACAATTATATTTCTAACATACTCTCTGGCTTCCAACTTTTTATACACTATCATATTAATGGTTTAAGTAATAATAAAATTACTAACATTTCTTGTGCATGTGTATGCACACACATGTATAAAGATTTTTTAGGCCAATCTATGTTGTGCACCTTGAACTTCTTTCGTGTTTTCTCCATGAAACATTCTGGCAATATACTTTTAATGTTCTCTGTGTTACTATTTCATTTTAAACTTCAGTTTTAAAGTCCAGCCTTAGGAGTTCAGTTGCTTGCTCTGTGATTCCTTAACTTCTAGACCTGATTGGAGTTTCTCCTTGTGTCTTTCACACAGGTCTCATTTGCAAGATCAGAATAGGTCTTTCTTGATGAGCTGTGATGCTGACAACAAGTTAATACATGTAAAACATTTAGAGTAATGTATTTCAGACAGGAAGTTCAAATGGTGTTCATCTTTGCTGCTCCTGTCATCGTGATTAAAAATTTTGAGTTTTCCTTAAGCACACTATAGACTCTGTCATCACTGAAGGTCATTCACGCTCCTCCACATCTATCTTTGATCATCCCTCAGTGATGGCACATACTAAGACTCTCATATAGACAGCCCAGCTTTGAATTTTTATTTGTATCTGTTTCATGTATTTCATAAGAAAATGAAAAACCTGTATCTATTTGGAAGATATTGTCATCTTTATGATAAAGCATAAGAAATTAAATTAGACAGAGGTAGCGTCAAATACCTTTACATCGCTCTGTCACAATACTTACTTCAACTTGATCTTTTCACCTCTACTCATTTATATGCAAGTAAGAATTCTGCTCATGTTCCGCTGGTTAAGTGTTTTTGTTTTAAACTTAAGGCACAATTGACCTTCAAGGATGTGGCCATTGAATTCTCTCCAGAAGAGTGGGAATGTCTGGACCCTGCTCAGAAGACCTTGTACAAGGACGTGATGGTGGAGACCCTCAGGAACCTGCTCTCTGTAGGTGAGGATAATTTCCTTCCAAAAGTTGGGAGGGTATTTTTGCATTTACTGCTCTTGGCCTTTTGGAACTCCCTATCTTGCTTAATGGAGCTCAAAGCCATGTTGACTTCAGGCATGAAAACCTTCATGATGTAGGCCCAGGAGCTTAAACATGCCCTTCCTTCAGATGATCTGGCCACTTCACGTTAGGAGTTTTTTCAGCACTCAATGTCTAACCCCCATCTGGAAACTTTTAAAATATTTTAATTCTCTGTATACTACTTCTGTGCTTTTGATTCAGTACTTCTTAGAAGAGTGTTGGATGATACCTGTATATTATGTTGTTCCCCTCTGAATCAAAAACATGGCAGGCAAGTTGATAATTTTGTCAAACATTTTTCCAGAGCCACCTGTAATGTCCTCACGCTCATGTGAACACAGAGTTGAGATTCTGGAAAAACCACAGTAGTTGACTTTCTCTCCCTCATTTTTTTCTTTTAAGAAATAATTAATTTATTTTTTATTTTGTTGGATCTTCATTGCTGTGTGGGCTTTTCTCTGGATGCAGCAAATGGGGGCTACTCTAGTTGTGATGTGCAGTCTTCTCTTGTTGCGGAGCATGGGCTCTAAACTGTCAGGGCTTCATGGTTTTGGCTCCTGGACTTGAGAGCACAGGCTCCATAGTTGTGGCTCAGGGCCTTATTTTTTCCCTGTCATGTGAGATCTTGGATCAGAGTTTGAATCTGTATCTCGTGCTTTGGATTCTTTGCTACTGAGCCACCAGGGAAGCCCCTAGTGACCACCTGCTTTAATCCTCAAGAAATGGTTTGAGAATTTTTTCTAGAGATAACATATCCAAGTCCACATCCTCACACAAGGGTATTGAATAAACTGTTGTTGATGCCATATTCTTGATGCCTGGGTGCACCATTCTACGTCCACACTTAAGCTTGAAGCAACTTAATGAGAGAGCTCGAGAATTCTTCCTCTGTCCAGTGGTTAGGTGCAGGCTCTATCCCTGGTCAGCGAACTAAGATCCCACAAACCATGGTGTGGAACTCTCCTGTTCGCCAAACAAATACTGAGACAGCTTATGAGGTGGAGTGATACCTTCAGTGATGAACCATCATTTGTTTTTGGCACTGCTGCTTTCATTTTGTATATTTTGATGCAGAATAAATGGCCTCGATTTTGTTTCTTTAATCATCAGCTCATGTATTTCATGTTACTTATAGTGCTTGTTTTCTATTTTCAGTGTGTGGGTTGGTTGATGGAAGACGAGCCAGCCCCATCCAGGTAGAATTGGTGATTAGTTCTTTTTTAAGTTTTATTTATTTTTAAATTTTTTATCTTATTGGTTTATTTTTTGGCCTTACCATGTGCCATGCGGGATGTTAGTTCCCTGACCAGGGATCGAACCCATGCCCACTACACTGGAAGTGTGGAATCTTAACCGTTGGATCACCAGGAAATTCCAGTGATTAGTTGTTTTTAGAGTTGTTTACATATTCTTGATATTATGACATAAATAATTTGAAAATATTTCCTGCCATAGCATAGATGATTTTTCACTCTACTAGGCATGATCTAATGCACAGTAGTTTATAATTTTGAGGTTCATATTTCTGTTTTAGGTTTGTCACTGGTGCTTTTCATGTTCAGTTCAGTCCAGTCGCTCAGTCGTGTCCGCCTCTTTGCGACCCCATGAATCTCAGCACGCCAGGCCTCCCTGTTCATTACCATCTCCTGGAGTTCACTCAGACTCACGTCCATCGAGTCCGTGATGCCGTCCAGCCATCTCATCCTCTGTCATCCCCTTCTCCTCCTGCCCCCAGTCCCTCCCAGCGTCAGAGTCTTTCCCAATGAGTCAACTCTTCTCATGAGGTGGCCAAAGTACTGGAGTTTCAGCTTCAGCATCATTCCTTATAATAAATCATTGGTGACTGCTATGTCATAAAGCTTTTCCTGCAAGTTTATTTCTAGCAGTTTTATGCATTTGGGGCTTGGTTAGGTCTTTTATTGGTTTTGTATAGTATGTCAGGTAATGGTCCAGCTAAATTGTTGTATATTTGGAGAACTGTTTTTCTCCACATTTTCTTTTTTTTAATAGACTGCCCTTCCTCCATTGAGTTGTCTTGACCCCCTTCTAGAACATTTGACCATATATGAGATTTTTTTTAAACGTCCCTGTACTGTTCCACCAGTTGCTTTATCTTTATCTTTGTACCACATTGTTTTATTATATAGGTTTGAATTAAGTTTTGAAATAAAAGACCCGTGAGACCTCTGGCTTTGTTCTTTTTAAGCATACTTTGGTCTTCAGCACCTTTTGAGATTCCAAATGAATTTGTAAGATGTGTTTATCATTTCTCCAAGAAGAACTATTGATTTTACTAAGCAGTGGGTTGAATCTGTTGATTGCTTGGTTAATACTTACTTCTTGACAATATTGACTTCAAATCCTTGAGTTTAGGATGTCTTTGTGTCAATTGTGTCTTTTCTAATGTTTTTTAACTATGTTTTTAGTTTACAATGTACACATCTTTCTGTCCTTGTATAAGATTTGTCCTTTAGCATGTTGCCATAGCTTTTTAAATTCCTTGTTTATCAAGTGTTTTATTATGAAAAGCTGTTGACTTGTGTCAAGTGGTTTTTACTACATTAGTTCAGATAATCATTTTATTTTTTGTTTCATTCCATTAATATACTTTTTTGAACCATTCTTACATTTCAAGAATATATCACCTTATGGTTGCATATAATCCTTTTAGTGTAGTGTTAATTTTAGTTTACATTTATTGATGATTTTGCTTCATTATTAGAAATGTTGATCTGTGGTTTTCTTGTGTCTTTGACTGGCATCAGTATTAGAGGAATTCCTGCTTCATAGAGTTTGAAACTTTCCCTTTTTATTCTGTGTTTTCCAGAAAAGTTTAAGGAAGCTTGACCTTAACTGTTTCGAAGTGTTGTCTGCAATTGTGCAGTGAATGTATGTGACTTGCCTCACAATGGTTTTTGATTAACAATTCCATCTCCTTTCCATGACTAGTTTGTACAGATACTAATTTCTTCCTGGTTCTAATAATATATTGGTAGGTTGTTATTCTCTAGAACTTTATTCATTTGTTCTACTTTATCCATTACCTACACACAGAATTTTCTTAGTGTTTCCTTCTAATTTTCTTGATTTCAGTTGAATCAGTTGTAATGTCTTTCTCATTTCTAATTTCAGTAATTTGAGTCTTAGTTCCTTTTTAAGTTATTCTACATAAGGGTTTGTCAGTTTTGTTATTCTTTTCAAAGAACCAACTTGTGGTGTTACAAGTTTATGTAGTTATTATTCGCTATTTCATTGATCTCTAATCCAGTTTTTTTCTTCTACCTCCTGCTGGCTTAGGTGTATTGTGTATGTCTAACAGTTTTATTTGGGTTGAATTTTTATTATTTTTTCCTTCAATTTATTTCTGTTCAGTTGATAAACCAGGACTGTTTTGTCTATGTGCTCATTTTTTCTCTTTCTCTGATTTATTGAAATTTAATTAATGTTTATCATTGTGTTAGTTTAAGATCTATAGTGTAATGATTTAATGGTTCTATTGTAATTACCTTGGTAAGTTACTGAATGTATTCATCTGTGACATAGTTCCACTTTTTTTCTGAGTAGTGGTAAGCTGTTTAAGGTCTAGTGTCTTAGTAACTTTTAAGCATGTAATATAGTAGTGATAGGTATCATTATCATGGTGTACATTAGATTTGTAGAAGTCTTTAACTAAGAACTGTAAATTTATTCCTTTTAGTAATATCCCCCATTCTACTAACCCCCTGAGTTTGCTAACAGCTATTCTATGTTGCTCTTAGTTTGCCTCTTTTTTGTATGTGTGTTTTTCCTAAATTAACTTTATTTTATATATACGTGAAATAATTCTGTACTTTTTTCCCTCTGAATTAGTTTTACTGAGCATATACCTTCAAGTTCCATCTGTGTTGCTGAAAATACCCAGGATATTTTTATTCTTTGTGGCTACATATTGTGTATCTCTCCCAGATTTTTTTCCCCATTCATTTGTTGTATTATACAGTTGTTCTGATGTTGTGGCATTTGTGGTTATTGCTTTAATGAGCGTGGGAGTGCAGATATCTTTTAATACAGTGATTTAATTTTGTTTGATATAGTCCCCAAAGCTTAATATGCTCCATTATATGATAGTTTTGTTCTTTTTGCAAGATTTTGGGAAACTTTTATACTTTTTAACTTTTTTCTATCTGTATGTTTGTGTACAGAAAAAAAACACATCCATTTCCTTTTGATGGTCTTATTCTAGTGTTTCCTCCAGATTTCAACAAAGATCATTCTTATACGTCTCATTCGACATAATATCTGTTCTTTGTGAAAATATGCATGGAAATGGGGCTTGTGAAGTATTGAATTTGATAACCTGCTTAGCAAATAATATAATAGATGTACACCTACTTTTTAACCTCAGTATTTTTAGTTGCCTGTACTTAAGTTTTATTCACATACATATATAGTCATAAGCCGTGATATCCTGTTTATTATTCCCTGAAATCTGCTCAGACCCTTTATCTGTCTTACTCTTTTTTTTCATGTTCCCTTGATGCAGATAGAAACACTAGCCTTTACTCACTTATTTGAATGGTTCTCCTGATCTCCTCAGTTTCCAAGTATTCCTTCACCCATCACTCCACCTTTCTTATTTTTCACACTGTAAAATGATTTTGTTTCATTCCTTGGACAACTTTCTCAGGATACAACTTACTATGTGCAGCTGTGATGACTCAGAAACCATTTTGAAGAGGGATTCCTGAATAACAGTGTTAGTTACCCAACTCACTTCTTCTTGCATCACCTATGATTTCCTTTCTAAACTCCCTAGTGTTTGTATGTTTAGTCTTTAGATTCTTTGGGTTTTGTGGTTATGGTGGAAAAGTACCTTTATTTTTGAGAGCTAGTATAAGTTTTTCCAATATTAATGTTACATCATTGTGTGTTTGAAAATAGACTACCCTAAGCTGGATTTGAATTATGAGTAACCACTGTTTCTATAGTGAAGAATCTTATTCTTTAGTTTTCCTAAAAATTTTTAACATTGTGGTTGAAAAAAATATTTATTCATACAGTGTAGTAATATATCTGTGATTCTTTATATTTTGTAGCTATCTCTCATATACACATGATCAAGAAATCACAGCTAAAATCAAACACTGAGATAGGAGAAAGATTCCAAACAGTGATGTTGGGAAACCATGAAAACCACGAAATCAAGTTTCACCATCGAGAATTACGGAAAATATGTGTGACCTTGGGTGTCAGTGGAGAGATGATGAAATAAATTATAAAAATATTTCTACATCCCATAAGGAAGGTGTCACTTATGGAAGAGTTCAGCCCCATGGAAAGGATACAGAAAAGCAGCTGATTTCAAATATACTTGGATTAAGCTCTTGGGATGTACTGTGCATGTTTCAGAGTAGACAAACAGTTGATGAATTTCATCAAGCTGATGACAACATGAACAGTAGTACGTCATTTTTACCATCTCAGGAAATTTCTCCTTCTGGCCAATCCAAAATTTCTAATATATATGGGAGTGATTTTATGCATCCTTCAGTATTGACACAAGACCAGAAATTACACCGGGAAAGACCTTACCAATGTAATGAGAGTGGTAAAATCTTTCTTAAGGGCTCAGACTTCAGTAGACATCGGATAATCCATACAGGAAAGAAATTGCATAAATGTGAGTTTTGTGGAAAAATCTTTAGTAAAAATTCACAGCTTGAAATTCATCAGAGAACTCATACTGGAGAGAAACCTTATAAATGTAATGTGTGTGGCAAGAGTTTTAATCATAATTCACATCTCACAGGTCATAAGAGAATTCATACTGGAGAGACACCTTACAAATGCAGTGTCTGTGGGAAAACCTTTCGGTATTACTCAGGCCTCTGGAGACATATGATAAAACATACTGGAAGAAAACCATTTACATGTGAGGTATGTGGCAGAGTCTTTAATCAAAATAAAGACCTTGCAGTTCATCACAGAATTCATACTGGAGAGAAACCTTACAAATGTAATGAATGTGGCAAAGTCTTTGGTCAAAAAGCACGTCTTAAAACTCATCTGAGTACTCATAACGGGAGTGAAACCTCACAAATTTAATGAATGTGTCAAGGTTTTTTTGTGATAAGGAAACTGTTACAAGGCATCGACAAATTCAAACTGCAGTAACAGCATACAGATGTAATGCATGTGGCAAGTACTTTCATCACAGAACTGCCCTTATATGGCATCAACATGTCCATACTGGACAGAAACCTCACAAGTGTAATGAGTGTGGCAAATTCTTTCGCCAGAAGGTAAACCTTATATGGCATCAACATGTCCATACTGGAGACAAACCTTACAAATGCAATGAGTGTAGCAAGTTCTTTAATCAGAAATCCAATCTAGTGCGATGTATAATGGTGACAGACTTTACAAATATAATCAGTGTAGCCAGCTGTTTAGTCTGAAAGGAAGCCTTGCAGCTCATCAGAGGATTCATACTGGAGAGAAACCTTACAAATGTAGTGAGTGTGGCAGTTTTTAGTATAAATTCAAGCCGCATAGTTCATCAGAGAGTTCATACTGGAGAGAAACCTTTCAAGTGTAATGAGTGTGGTAAGATGTTCAGCAGTAGACCAACCTTCATCAGTCAGCAGTTCATTCATACTGGAGAGAAACCTTACAAATGTGATCAGTGTGGCAAAGGCTTTGGTTACAAACAATGTCTTCAAATTCATCACAGATTGCCTAATGAATAAGTGGAAGTGAAAGTGATAGTCACTACAGTCATGTAGCCTGTCAGGCTCCTTTGTCCATTGGATCTCCAGGCAAGAATACTGGAATGGGTAGACATTTCTGTCTCCAGGGGATCTTACTTTACCTAATGAGCCACCAGGGAAGCTCACATAATGAATAGAAACATTGCAAATTTGTTGTTTGGAAAAGCTTTTACTCAGATCTCAACCCTACCACACATCAGAAAATACAACTTAAGAAACACCATGTAATTGTACTATATGTGGGAAGGTCTTCAAAATTCAAACTTCAAAAAAAAATTCAGATCTGAAAATTCACAGCTTACAATTTGTTGGAGAATTCATAGCGGGAAGAAACTGTACAGACATCATGAGTGTTGTAAAGTTTTTTTGCACCACCACCAGATAATCTGTAATGGTAAGAAACCTTACAAGTTTAATGACCGTTTCTATGTTTAGTCAAAATTCATACCTTATATATAATATGCCAGATAATTCATACTGGAGAGAAACCTTTCAAACATAATGAGTGGCAATTTCTTCAGTGTGCCTTTAAGCCTAAAACGTCCCTACAGGTGTTCCATGATCTTGGACATTGAACAGTGTGGCAAGTGTCAAGGCTTTTACAGGTGTCCACATCTTCAGCTTTATTAGAGTTTGTAGAACTGCAACATCACATCAACTGTAGCTCAAGGACCGTGGATACTTGAGGAGATGAGAATGTTTCTGGAAACCTGTGTTTTGCTTTTCTACATACCGCATACTAAATTTTCCATTTATGCTATACCAATTACTACAGACTGAGTGCCTTAAATAAATAGATTTATCCTCTTCTGTTTCCATTCAAGAATTGTAAATGGATCCAAAGCTCTGTGCTCTTCTGGGTACTCTAAGTCACAATTTGTTTTCTTGCTTTTATGAATTTCCAACATCATTTTCATCCTTTTTCTTGTGATCTCTATGTGGTTTTGAATCACAGGCTCTTTAAATTAATCAATGATTTTGTTCAGACGTCCTCATATCATATGAGCACTTCCTCAACACATTGTTTAAATTAGGTCAGCCTCTCTTTCTGTCATTGTATTAATTCATTACTAGGGTCATATCTTACTTAATGATTCCTGCCATTCCCTTATAGAATATAACCTCCTGAAGGCAGAGTATTTTATTTCTTGTTACATCGTCAGTGATTAGGACCCACTGCAGGAAATGAATTGGTTGATAAATTTGAAAAATTGTTTTAGACATTTCTATTGCACACTTTATAGTCCAAAGAAGAACTTTTATATGTAGTGTGAATATAAAAAATTTGAGTGTGATTTTACAACTTTATTTTACAACTTTGTATTTTACAACTTTGGCTACTTTATTGTGTGATTCACTTTATTGTCATTCTCTGAAACTGCATTTGCAGTATTCCAAAGTATGCTTGTACCTTTATCTCATAGGTCAGTATTACTAAAGAATGAATATTTAAATAAGATGCAGTTTCACTGATTACCACAGAATTCTACAAGAAAGATTATCCAAGGTGAAGTTGTGTTTACTCAAAAAAAATAGGTCACGATTATGATAGATAAAAACCATTTCCCTTTAGGCAGGAACACGTGTAGAGCAAGTGCCTGATGAACTATGGACTGAGGTTTGTGACATTGTGCGGAAGACAGGGATCAAGACCATCCCCATGGAAAAGAAATGCAAACAAGCAAAATGGCTGTCTGGAAAGGCCTTACAAATAGCTGTGAAAAGAGAGGTGAAAAGCAAAGGAGAAAAGGAAAGATATAAGCATCTGAATGCAGAGTTCCGAAGCATAAGCAAGAAGAGATAATAAAGCCTTCCTCAGCGATCAGTGCAAAGAAACAGAGGAAAACAACAGAATGGGAAAGATTAGAGATCTCTTCAAGAAAATGAGAGATACCAAGGGAACATTTCATGCAAAGATGGGCTCGATAAAGGACAGAAATGGTATGGACCTAAAAGAAGCAGAAGATATTAAGAGATGGCAAGAATACACAGAAGAACTGTACAAAAAAGATCTTCAAGACATAGATAATCATGATGATGTGATCACTCACCTAGGGCCAGACTTCCTGGAATGTGAAGTTAAGTGGGCCTTAGACAGCATCACTACAAACAAAGCTAGTGGAGGTGATGGAATTCCAGTGGAGCTATTTCAGATCCTGAAGGATGATGCTGTGAAAGTGCAGCACTCAATATGCCAGCAAATTTGGAAAACTCAGCCATAGCCACAGGACTGGAAAAGGTCAGTTTTCATTCCAGTCCCAAAGAAAGGCAATGCCAAAGAATGCTCAAACTACCACACAACTGCACTCATCTCACATGCTAGTAAAGTAATGCTCAAAATTTTCCAAGCCAGGCTTCAGCAATACGTGAACCATGAACTTCCAGATGTTCGAGTTGGTTTTAGAAAAAGCAGAGAAACCAGAGATCAAATTGTCAACATCCGCTGGATCATGGAAAAAACAAGAGAGTTCCAAGAAAACATCTATTTCTGCTTTATTGACTACACCAAAGCCTCTGACTGTGTGGATCACAAAAAGTTGTGGAAAATTCTGAGAGAGATGGGAATACTAGCCCACCTAACCTGCCTCTTGAGAAACGTATATGCAGGTCAGGAAGCAGCAGTTAGAACTGGACATGGAACAACAGACTGGTTCCAAATAGGAAAAGGAGTATGTCAAGGCTGTATATTGTCACCCTGCTTGTTTAACTTCTGTGCAGAGAACATCATGAGAAACGCTGGACTGGAAGAAACACAAGGTGGAATCAAGATTTCCGGGAGAAATATCAATAACCTCAGATATGCAGATGACACCACCCTTATGGCAGAAAGTGAAGAGGAATTAAAAAGCCTCTTGATGAAAGTGAAAGAGGAGAGTGAAAAAGTTGGCTTAAAGCTCACCACTAAAAAAATGACGATCATGGCATCTGGTCCCATCACTTCATGGGAAATAGATGGGGAAACAGTGGAAACGGTGTCAGACTTTATTTTTTTGGGCGCTGACATCACTGCAGATGGTGACTGTGGCCATGAAATTAAAAGATGCTTACTCCTTGGGAGAAAAGTTATGACCAACCTAGATAGTATATTCAAAAGCAGAGACATTACTTTGCCGACTAAGGTCCGTCTAGTCAAGGTTATGGTTTTTCTTGTGGTTATGTATGGATGTGAGAGTTGGACTGTGAAGAAGGCTGAGCGCCGAAGAATTGATGCTTCTGAACTGTGGTGTTGGAGAAGACTCTTGAGAGTCCCTTGGACTACAAAGCGATCCAACCAGTCCATTCTGAAGGAGATCAGTCCTGGGATTTCTTTGCAAGTAATGATGCTAAAAGTACTGAAACTTCAGTACTTTGGCCACCTCATGCGAAGAGTTGAGATGGAAAAGACTCTGATGCTGGGAGGGATTGGGGGCAGGAGGAGAAGGGGATGACAGAGGATGAGATGGCTGGATGGCATCACGGACTCAGTGGATGTGAGACTGAGTGAACTCCGAGAGGTGGTGATGAACCGGGAGGCCTGGTGTGCTGCACTTCATGTCCGCAAAGAGTTGGACACGACGGAGCAACTGAACTGAACTGTGGCTAGTAGGACTTCCCTGGCAGTCTAGTGGTTAAGACTCTGCACGTCCAGTGCAGCTTCAGCCCCTGGTCTGGGAAGGGAAACTAAGATTCCACAAGCCATGATGCCTGGTGGGTAGTCAAAAAAAATTATTCTTCAAATAGAATGGTGACAACCAAAGTTGTAAAACCTCAAAAGTCAAATTGAAAACTTAGCTTTTATACCCAGGGATATAAACAAGTTAGGTACAACAAGTTAGGCAAAATCCCACATACATTACAAAGCTCCAGAGTGGTCCAAGAATTAACATACTTGGGAGAGGAGAAAGGCTTAAGTAAATTTTGATGAAATCATGTTAACAAGCTTTTCATCCACAGATCCAAAAGAGGAACATTAATCATTAATAAGGTAATGGATGGGGAGTTGAAAGATTTCTTTCTTGCTGTTTCTGAAGTAAACAGATGAGCTATCCTGAGTCTTACTGAAATTAAAGAGGAAGCGTAGTTCTTAGCAAGTAAGCGGTCTCCTTCCACAGAAAAGAAGAAAAGGAGTTCTTTTATGTTGGCTATTTTCCAGAGTTACGGGGTTGGAGTAAAGTCTCACATTGGATGTAATGTGACATCAAGTGAAATTCAAAGACTAAAATGTACACATATATGTGAATAATGGAGTAATAAAAAGTGTAATAATGATAACAAATATGCCCAAGAACCTCAGCGTTTAAGCTGTTTAATGGTATCAAAGGACCCTGCAGGGAGATCCTGCTTGTTGACATGATTTAAAGTGAGGGTGGGATCCTTTGAGAGAATAGCATTGAAACATGTATATTATCATATGTGAAATAGATCACCAGTCCAGGTTCGATGCATGAAACAGCGTGCTCAAGGCTGGTGCACTGGGATGACCCTGAGGCGTGGGATGGGGAGGGTTGTGGGAGGAGGGTTCAGGATGGGGAACACATGTACACCCATGGCTGATTCACATCAATGGATGGCAAAAACCACTACAGTATTGTAATTAGCCTCCAAATAAAATTTAAAAAAGATTTTCTCCTCTCCCAAGTATTAATTCTTGGACCACTTTGGAGCTTTGTAATTCATATGAGAGTCCTCAGATTGCTTTTGACGTACACTTCCTGGACTACAGTTGATCTCTGTCTCCCAGATTTTATTGTACTCTAAATGGAAATGATGTTCTTGATACCATTGGAGTAAAAATGCACAATCAGCATGAACAGAATTTTGCATTTTACTTGTTAATTTCCGATTGCTTACAAAGACAATCCTGTCTTTGCTTAACTAAATGACCAGTTCTGGGGTTAGTCAACACCTCCACTGACCCTTCACAGAGCACCCTACCTCCATCCAATGGCTAAGTTGCCGATCTCTCTCACTGCCAGTGTACCTGTCTCCACCCACCCATGCCCAGGTGTCTTACTTAATTTATCATGTCATTGTAGGAAATAAATCTTTCCTTCTTTTCACTGCCACAGGGCTTATGGATCTTAATTCCCCAACCAGCAATTGAACTTGGACCCCTAGAGTGGAACTATGGAGTCCTAACCACTGGACCACTGGAAAATTCCCTAAGTAGCACAGTTCTGAAGTCAGTAAGATTAAGTGAATGTGCATATTCATCTTACTGTGAGAATCTCATTTTGAATTTTAAGTGCCTTTATATTTTCATCTTTTTCATGGCATATATATTTTATATCCATTTCTGTAGCCGGCCAGAATCAGGCTTGAATCAGGCTTCCCAGGTAGTTAAGTGGTTAAAAAAAAAAATCTTCCAATGTGGGTTGGGTCCCTGATTCAGGAAGACTCCCTGGAGAAGGAATGGCAACCCACTCCAATATTCTTGCCTGGCAAATCCCATGAACAGGGGAATGGCTACAGTCCATGGGGTTGCAAAGAGTCAGTCAGGACTGAGTGACAGCATGCAGGGGCACATTCATGATCTACTGCTATGGAACCAATCAATACGAAGCCTAGAGGCTTCACAGTGAGCATCTGATGATAGCCCACAGTTTCTGTGCATGTGGGAGCATCTTAGTGGCGTGGGTGTGGCTCAGGGCCTTTTGAGGTTGAAGCCACAGGAAGGCTCCTTCAGGGCTGGATTGGCAGGCTTTCAAACTCCCTCTCTTAGCTGGTGGCGAGGGCCTAGGTCCTTGCCCTCTGGCCCTCTTCATGGGTTTGCTTTCCTCAGAACTCCCTCTGAGACAGAGAGGGAAAGAGTGGAGTGGAGCCCGGGGCCTTTCATACCTTTATTGTAATTATCCTTGTATAAGTTTTTAATGCTGAACCATAACAGAGAAAAGGGTTTTACTGTGTGTCTAAAATCAGGACAGGATGCATTACAGATTGCAACCTAGCTCTCCAGATACCATTTTGAAAGAAGGATGCCTAAGTTCAAGCAGTTGTTGTATTTTAATGACCGACCTTAACTCTGTACTTTTACTAGCAAGAAATGCCTTACTCTGCAGTATGAAGAGATTAGAAATACCAAGTGTTAAATATCAGCTTCTAATCAGATTTGGACTGAAAGGATTATTCAACATCCATGAAAATCTCTTGGACCTGGTCAATTCTTGCATAGCCTAGTCTCTCTGGACCCAGATACCTTTTGAGTGAGAGACAAGCCAGGAGCTGGGGAAGAGAAACTCAGTTGGATGGAACCTGTGCACCCACAGCCCGCCTCCCCATCTTTCCCACCCTCTTCCTCAAGCAAGGTCAAGGGCACCAACTCCTATAGGAACAATCACTGAATATGGCACCCCCTTGCAGAGACACTCACATGTGGAAGATGAAGACAGGAGGTCCTGACAATAATGTGCAACTCTAATAAGGACTTTCTTTTTTCTTCCTCGTTTTACATTTGCTTGCAAGCATGTTTAAAGAATGGACCCTATATATTTTTTAGATTTTCACCATATAGCCATTTTAGATTAGGTAGCAAATGTAACTTTTACTTTCTAGATGACATATGAAGAAGCTAGCAAGAGATGTGTTCAGATCTTTTTGAATTATTTATTATGCAGATGATGCAAAGGTAGACAGAATCAGCCTATCTTTACACTTGGGTTCACAGTTAACTTAATCTTTTGTGAACTTCCAGATTGTCCTGGTCTGTGAGCAGGTGGGAAAAGCATTTCCAGACGTGAGGTGGACTGAGAACAGAGTGGGAGGCTGTTAAAATAGCAGGATGGCTCGAGGGAGAGCTGACCTCTGCTGGTCTAGTGGCCAATTTTCATAGCTTCCAGTCAGAAAAGTCTTACTGGAAGGGGTGGCATTAGGGGATTGATTAGGCTTCTATAGGGTGAGTAACAGGGTAGGTGTTTTACTTAGTATGGGGGTCACAGAACTGGCTGGATTCGACCTGGAGATTCATGACAACACTTGCTATGGGACTTAGTTCCAGAGATTTTTGTCCTGTGACTTTGGTATAGGGCTCCATGCTGATTATGTAACACAGTATGTACAGTCTACTTGAACTGTTTATCATAGTATTATTTATTGCTTTGTTTCAATGAAGTACTGAAGCAAAGTTTTCCACTGCCTATAAAGGTACCAGGGTTAAGCTGGACTCACACTGAGAATTGACCGCATGTGTTAATTAGAGCCAGTATTGTCATATGGAAATTCTGTTATAGAAATCAAGAGAGAATAAAAAACTAGAAGGTGAAGTCGCTCAGTCGTGTCCGACTCTTTTGCGACCCCGTGGACTGTAACCTACTAGGCTTCTCCATCCGTGGGATTCTCCAGGCAAGAATACTGGAGTGGACTGCCATTTCCTTTTCCAGGGGATCTTCCTGACCCAGGGATTGAACCCAGGTCTCCTGCATTGGAGGCAGATGCTTTAACCTCTGAGCCACCAGGGAAGCCCCCCCCCGCCCAAAAAAAAAAGAATAGAAGATGGACATAAAGGAACTCCAAAGGGTAAACAGGTGCCTTCGGTTTTGGAGACCAGACTGCATCTCTTCAGCACCTATGGGGAGTAGGACCCTGGAAGCCTCTGCTGCGGGAGGCACCGGCCCTTATGGGAAGCAAAGTCGAGATGTAAAGGGTCACCTGCGGAGTCCAGTGAGGGGCAGCCCAGGGCAATCCTGACTCGGACCTGAATGATGAGACCAAGGAGTGTACGTGTGCACGCACGTGTGTGGGTGCTTTAAAAATGTTTGGTTTTGTCAACAATTTTTATTATTCACATGTTCCATAGAAACAAGAACGGGTGTGGGGGGGTGTGGGAGTCGTCACGGAAGTAGGAGAAAAGATACAGATTCGCAGTACCTCTGTATACAACTTCAGGCAACCAACCCCTCCCTTCTCCCAGTCCCTCCAGCTGAGAGGGCGCAGGGCTCGGCCTTTTTCTCGCTCCGCCCCTTGGCGGTAGGCGCCGCCCCTTGGCGGTAGGCCCCGCCCCGGAAACCCGGGCTCTACCCCGAGGAGCCCAGCCTAATGACCCGGAAGGTGGGGAGCTCGCAGCCAAGATCACGGGCCTGAGGTAAGTTTCTTCTTTCTACCGAGAACTTGTGCTGTGCGTTACCCCTAGTCCTCAAGGTGTGGGAGTCGCTAGGGATCTAACATGCCAGGACCCGGCCCTCCGCCCCAGAAAATCTGGATTAACGGTATTTTTTCTTTTTGGTGTGAAGTCGCTCTGGGCCGGTCCTTGCCCTTGGCTTTTCTGCTTTCGTCCCACGCAGACACCGCCTTTCAAGACTTTTCCTTCATAAACTCCCCTATTGACCCCTGCGCCCCACCCTCACCCCGTGTAAAATACTCGTCCTCGGGGTGGATTTGCGCGCCCCCCTCAACCTTGAACTCTCGGTCCCTGGAGGCAGCGCCGGCCGCTCTGCTGCCGCAGAGGCCGCGTCTTCTGCCTTCGCCTGGGGGAAGGTGAGCTGGGCGGGTAGTGTGATAGCCCGTGCTCTTCGGCCCCAGGACCTCTCCGCCCTCCCGTTAGAAAGTGGTCCTTTCCGGAAGGCAGGCATTTTGTACTTGGATAAGTGGGTATCTGGAAAAGGAGAAACGGAGAGACCGAGGGAGAAGTGGAAAACCT
This sequence comes from Madoqua kirkii, assembly GCA_006408675.1. Taxonomy (NCBI): domain Eukaryota; kingdom Metazoa; phylum Chordata; class Mammalia; order Artiodactyla; family Bovidae; genus Madoqua; species Madoqua kirkii. The sequence continues at coordinate 26,336 of SJYC01088937.1, forward strand.
GAAGGGAAAAGAGTGAGGGAAAACGAGTGGGAACGTAGAGGGTCGCTGAGGGACACGCGAAGAAGCAGTAACCTGAAAGTAATGAAGTCGCATCTGCAAGATTTCAGGGCAGCATAAGGAAGGGAACCGGATAGCGTGAGAAGGCGGGATCCCAGAGGACAGTCATTTCATGAAGAGAGTAGTAGGAAATGCTACAAGAGTTGGAACCTTGGCCTTCAGAGCCATGTGGTTCTGGGAGAAAAAGTGGACAGAGGGTGACAAGAAGAGCAGAGGGAAAGAAGGAGCTGGAAGGAAGCATCACCACCTGGGGTCTCTGAGGAGGAAGGGAGTGTATCCGGAGGGCTGAGAAGGAGCGAAGATGGGGGAAGAAACAGAAACACACAGAAATTTTATTTATGACAGTCAGAAAGGGTGAAAGAAAGACCTCAAGAGGCAGAACAGCTTGCACAGAGGGGCAGGACAGGTGTGAGGGAAGAAACAAAGAGGAGGCCGGAAACAGCAGGAGAGCAGAGGGGAGAAAAAAATACACGCGACCGATGAAACAGAGAGACAGGTCAACAGAATAAAATGGAAACACCTAGTAGTACAGGTTGGGGGAAAACTGGATCCAAACGGGTGATGGGTCAGACTTTATTTTTGGGGGGCTCCAAAATCACTGCAGATGGTGACTGCAGCCATGAAATTAAAAGAGGCTTACTCCTTGGAAGGAAAGTTATGACCAACCTAGATAGCATATTCAAAAGCGGAGACATTACTTTGCCGACTAAGGTCTGTCTAGTCAAGGCTATGGTTTTTCCTGTGGTCACGTGTGGATGTGAGAGTTGGACTGTGAAGAAGGCTGAGCACCGAAGAATTGATGCTTTTGAACTGTGGTGTTGGAGAAGACTCTTGAGAGTCCCTTGGACTGCAAGGCGATCCAACCAGTCCGTTCTGAAGGAGATCAGTCCTGGGATTTCTTTGGAAGGAATGATGCTAAAGCTGAAACTTCAGTACTTTGGCCACCTCCTGCGAAGAGTTGACTCATTGGGAAAGACTCATGCTGGGAAGGATTGGGGGCAGGAGGAGAATGGGACGACCGAGGATGAGATGGCTGGATGGCATCACGCACTCGATGGACGTGAGTCTGAGTGAACTCCGGGAAATGGTGATGGACAGGGAGGCCTGGCGTGCTGCGATTTATGGGGTCGCAAAGAGTCGGACAGGACTGAGTGACTGAACTGAACTGAACTGTGTCCAATTACGGCTTTTAAAAAATTGTTTCAGATTTTTTTCCTGGCATGAATGGCTTCTTCTCCTGTAAATGTAAAGTTTCTTTGGTAAGTAGTACATAATTTTAGGAGGAGGGCCTGGCAACCCACTCCAGTATTCTTGCCTGGAGAAACCCCATGCACAAAAGAGCCCGGGAGGCTATGGTCTATAGGGTCTCAAAGAGTTGGATACAGCCGAAGCTATTTAGGATGCAAGCAGGCACCTAATTTTAGAATATGTTGATAAGTAGTTGGCAGAAATGTCAATGATCTTCTGTACTAACAGTCAAAATCTAGTTTTACCGGTTAGCCTTGTTTTCTTCCTCTTCCTGTGAGCTAGTAAAATTGTGAACTCTTGAGGTGATATGAAGGTGTTTCCCTCAAGTCCCTCTTGGCTATTTTCTGCAAGTTCTCTGAAACATGGGCTGGATTAACTTGGAACATTTTTGCAACAGAGCCCATTCATGATGAAGAAATTGGCTCACAAGTAATTTTTTTCTTTCTTTTTTTTCCTATTTGAGTAGAGTTGATTTAGAAGGTTTTGTTAGCTTTAGGTGTACAGCAAAGGGATTTAGTTGTGCATATACATGTTGATTGTTTTTCAGATTCTTTTCCCAAATAGATTATCACAGAGTATTGAATTAGTTTCCTGTGCTATACAGTATGTCTATATTAGTTATCTGTGTTATATATAGTAGTGTTTATATATTAATCCCAACCTTCTATTTTATTCCCCCCTGCACTCCCCTTTGGTAACCATAATTTTGTTTCTAAGTCTGTGAGTCTTATTTCTGTTTTGTAAGTCAGTTCACTTGTTTCATTTTTTAAAGATTTTAGAAATGAATGATAATCATATATTTGCCTCTCTCTGACTTCTTTCACTTTATGATAATCTCTGCTGCTGCTAAGTCGCTTCAGTCGTGTCCAACTCTGTGCGACCCCATATACAGCAGCCCACCAGGCTCCCCCTTCCCTGGGATTCTCCAGGCAAGAATGCTGGAGTGGGTTGGCATTTCCTTCTCCAATGCATGAAAGTAAAAAGTGAAAACGAAGTCGCTCAGTCATGTCCAACCCTCAGCGACCCCATGGACTGCAGCCTATCAGGCTCTTCCGTCCATGGATTCTCCAGGCAAGAACACTGGAGTGGGTTGCCATTTCCTTCTCCATAGGTCCATCTATATTGTGGCAGGTGGCATTCTTTCATTTTTTATACGGCTGAGTAATATTTCATTGTATATACGTACCATATCTTCTTTATTTATACCTCCGTTTGGTGGACATTTAGTTTTTCCTTATCTTGGGTATTATAAATATTGCTGCTATAAACATAGGGGTACATGAATCTTTTTGAGGTATAATTTGGTGTGGTTTATATGTCTTGGAGTGGGATGGCTAAATTGTATGGTAATTCTGTTTTCAGTTTTCTGAGGAACTTTCCACAGTGGCTGCACCAACCTGAATTCTTATCAACAGTGTGTTTCTGTATACTTGAAATTTTCTCGGAAAGAATTACATGTTCTCACAAATTACATAGTCACACAAAATCGTAATTTTGGGTTGATGGAAGTATGGATTACTTGATTGTGATAATTATTCACAGTGTATATGTTTGTCAGAGAATCACTTGTTCCATTTTCATTCATCTTTTATATCTCAATAAAGCTGGAGAAGAAAAAGTGGGAGATGTGTTGGGCTTAATCTTCTGTTAGTGGTACTCAATCCAGGCTTCATAGTAGATCAGTGATTCATTTGTATAGACATATTTTATACACTTTGACCACGAATTCTTAAGATCGTGGGTATGTGGGGAAATCTCAGTAATATTTAATTGCCCCTGTAATTCCAGTCCGAACTTGTCACTGAACATCAGGTCTGTGAGTCCTCCTGTTTCTGAGTACTGAGATCTAGCCTGAGGTATAGGTGCTCTGTTCTGTATGGGGATGGACCAGGGCCTGGTCTGTGACCTGAAGGGGGTTGTCAGGTCAGCTCAGGTGCCCACTGCTACTGTGTGGTATAGCAGCCTCATAGGAGGGTGGGGAGATCTGGTGAAAAGTGTGGGGAAAGTGGCTGACTGGTCTCTGTGGGGGAGTTTACTGTCCTGAGTCCCTCCTGTGACATTGGGGAGCACAGGACTCTTAATCCACATGGTGAGATCTTCCCTGTGTGTGTGGTTGCAGCAGAGAAAGAGAGAGTATGTTTATTCTAACCATTAAACTGCCTGCTTTCAGCTTTGAAGCTTGACCTCTAAAGATGCAAGTTGTCTGAGTAAGAAGCCCATAAGAAGAGGAGGAAGAGGAAAGTAAAGGATGGCTGTTTCTCAGGTGAAGTCATAGTCTCAGTTGATTCTTCAGTCTGTCCTTGAAATGCCTCTCTTTGGATTTCTTTCTGATTCTGAGGTGTTCTTTCTTGATACCTGTACGTTCATCCTTACCTAGTGCTTTCCCTCAGTACATATTTATTAATTGTTGCATCTTCTTGTAGAGTCGACCCTTTTATGATTATGTGATGTCCTTTGTCTCTTTTGTCAGTTTTTCTGTTTATTTTTGATACTGTGCAGTCACTCCTGCTCTCTATAGGATAAAATATCTTTTTCCTCCTTTTCACTCTTTGCCTTTCTTGTCTTTAGATTACTCTGTCACTCTAGCTGTCTGTTTTCTTCTGGTCATTTCCTCTCATGGTCTCTGCTCAGGCACCCTGTACAGTGATGAAAGGCAGGAGCTCTCACCAGCCCCCTTCTCTCTACTGGAACTTCAAAGGAATGCTTTCGGAGTTTCCTTCTAATCATGACATTTGGTAAAATGTTCCTTTTTAATAATAATATATTTTTCAATATTATTTCTGTCTTTTTTAATGCTTCAAGAATCTTTTAAGTTTATTATTGTGATTTTATCTGTTATCTGTTAATATATAACAGTAATAACTTTTAAAATTTTGAATCAGTGTTATGTCTGTATTAGTTTTTTTTAGTATCCTACTGTAGAATCTTTGGGAAACTCAGTTGAGTACAATTTGTACATTTTCATTATCTGGAGAATCTTAGAATGCATGTGAATAAAAACAGTACTGAAAAAATAGACTGAAAAACTGTCAGGAGACTACTCAGTTATTTTAGTGTTGACCTGTATGCATAGGTATATGAATGTGCATGTAAACAATGTCATGATTTGGGGCTTCCCTAGTGGCTCAGATGGTGAAGAATCCACCTGCAATGTGGGATACCTGGGCTCAATCCCTAGGTTGGGAAGATTCCCTGGAGAAGGGAACAGCTATCCACTCCAGTATTCTGACCTGGAGAATTCCATGGACAGAGGAGCCTGGCAGGCTGCAGTCCATGGGATCACAAAGAGTAGGACATGACTGAGTGACTTTCACTTTTCATGATTAAAAAAAAAAAATACCATGATTTTAAAACTATCATATCATTTTGCCTTTGATAGTATCTTTTGAATATGTTCGTCGTTTTGCAGTTGATGGTGACTTTTGAATATGTTCTCTGGCCTTGATTTTTTTTTCCTATACTACCATGTTCACAGTTTAAATAATAATAATATTACTAACATTTTGTGTTTGTGTGCATGTGTGCACACGTGTATAATGACCTCTTAGGCTGACCCATGTTGTTCAATTTGAACTTCTTTCAAATTTTCTCAGGGAATCTTCTGTCAATGCTCAATGTTAAAATTTTCTCAGGGAATCTTCTGTCGGTGCTCATTACTTTTAATTTTTCAGTTTCAGTTCTAGAACCCAAACATGGTAGTTCAGGTGCTTACTATATGATTCATTAGGTTCTTGACCTGAGTCGAGTTTTTCAGTGTCTCTGACAGTTTTCTCCTCTGTAAGATGGTAAAAAATTCTTTCTTTAATGAGCTGTGGTGTTGCTAACAAGTTAAAAATGTTAAACATTTAGAGTAATGCATAGTATATTGGAAGTATTCAGATGTTTGTCTTTGCTGCTCTCATCATCATCATCATCTTTGGAGGTTTTGCACTTTCTTTAAAACTACTGTGGACTTTGCCATCTCTGAAAACACCACTCATATTCCTCTGTATCCAAGTTTGATCATTCTCAGTGTGTCTAACATATCTAGCCCTTCCACATAGACAAACTGGTGTTGAAGTATTATTTGTATATATTTCATGTATTGCCCACAAAAATGAGCAATCTGCTTCTATTTGGAAGCTATCATAATCTCAATGACAAAGCACAGAAAGTTAAAATTAGACATACAAGTAGCTCTAAATGCCTTTCCATGGCTCTCAGAATATATTCTTCAACTTAATTGATCTTTTACCTCTATTCATTTTGTATGGAAATAAGAACTCTCCTCATGGCCTTGGTGAATTTTTTTTTTTTTTTTTAAGTCACAGTTGACATTGAACGATGTGGTCATCCAGTTCTCTCCAGAAGAGTGGAAATGCCTGAACCCTGCTCAGAGGGCCTTATACGTGGATGTAATGTTGGAGACCTTCAGGAACCTGCTCTCTGTGGGTGAGGATAACTTCCGTCTAAAAGGTAGGAAGGTATCTTTGGATTTACCCTTGTTTGGCTTTTGAAATCCCCTACCTTGCTTAACTGAGCTCAAGGCCGTGTTAACTCAGGCATGAAAAGCTTCATGATGTAGCCTCAGGAATTTAAACATGCCCTTTCTTCAGATGAGCTGGCCTGGCCACTTTATAATACACCAGAAGTGTAGTGGAGAATCCTATTTATTGTTTCTCAAAAATGTAACATGGTTGAGAAGTTTCATAACTGTGTTTGAAGTTTTACTTTTATTTAATATCTTATATTCAACCTGAAACTTATATTCATGCAGTGTAATGAATAGGATATCTGTGGTTCTTTATATCTTATAGATATTTCTCATATACACATCTGGAAATTACAACTAAAATCACACACTGATAGAGGAGGAGTGTGCCGAACAGTGATTTGGGGAAGAAATGAAATCCCGGAAATCAAACGTTTTAACCTCCCAGAAATTCAGGAGAATATGAATGACTTCCGGTTTCAGTGGATAGATGATGAAAGAAATTACAAAAATATCCGTACATCCCTTAACCAAGGTGTCATTGATAGTAGAGGTCAACATGGTAGAAGGGATGCAGTAAACAACCATACTGGAAATAGACTTGTGTTAAGCCTTCCAGATGAACTACATATGTTTAAACATCAACAGAAAATTGCATTTAATCAAGCTGATAAGTATGTCAACAGTAGCTCCTCATTTTCACCTCTTCAAATAGTTTCTCCTACTCTCCAAACCAATATTTATAATATATATGGGAGAGACTTTATGTATCCTTCAATACTGATGCAAAACCAGATCCCACACAGGGTAAGACCTTACAGATTTTATGAGTGTGGCAAAAAGCTTCATCAGGGCTCAAATTTCAAGAGTCATCAGAGAATCCATATAGGAGAGAAATTACATATATGTGATGTATGTGGCAAGGTCTTTAGCCGAAATTCAAATTTTGTCATTCATCAAAGAATTCATACTGGAGAGAAACCTTACAAATGTAATGAGTGTGGCAAGTTCTTTAGTACAAAAGGAAAGCTTTCAGTTCATCAAAGAATTCACACTGGAGAGAAACCTTACAAATGTAATGAGTGTGGTAAAACCTTTAATCAGAGCTCAATCCTCAGTCGACATAGGATAATCCATACAGGCAAGAAATTACATCAGTGTGATGTATGTGGCAAGGTCTTTAGCCAAAATTCTGACCTTGTAATTCATCAAAGAATTCATACTGGAGAGAAACCTTACAAATGCAACGAGTGTGACAAGGTCTTTAGTCAAAAAAGAAAGCTTTCAATCCATCATAGAATCCATACTGGAGAGAAACCTTATAGATGTAATGACTGTGGTAAAACATTTAGTCAGAGCTCAACCCTCAGTCGACATCGAATAATCCATACAGGAGAGAAATTTCAGAAATGTGGTATGTATGCTAAGATGTTGAGCTGAAATCCAGACGTTGTAATTCATGGAAGCATTCATACTGGAGAGAACCCTTAAAAATGTAGTGTCTGTGGGAAAGCCTTTCATTCTTCCTCAGGTATCAGCAAACATGAGATAATCCATGCAGGAGGCAGAGCCATATACATATCATGTATGTGGCAGAGTCTTTCACTGAAGCCCTTGGGCTTCATCAGGAAATTCACACTAGAGAGAAACCTTACAAATGTTATAAGTATCTTTTGTCAAAACAAACCTTGTGAGTCACCCAAGAATTCTTAATAGAAATCTTACAAACGTAATATGGGTGTGACAAGTTCTTTCTTGAGAAAACAACCCTTTAAAACTCCAAATGCAGTGAGTGTGGCAAGGTCTTTAATCACAAGGGAAACCTTACAGTTTATCAGAGAATTCATACTGGAGAAAAACTACAAATGTATTGAGTTATACAAAATCTTTCATGAGTTGCCAGCCCTTGCAAAGCATCAACTGAATTCATACTAGAGAGAAACCTGATAAGTGAGTGTGGCAATGTCTTTAGTCAAAGTTCCACTCTTCTAAGCCTTTGGATAATTTGTAATGGTGAATTTGTAACAAGGAGACAGTCTCCATTGACAAATGCCTGGGAGCCATTCTGCTATTTCCCAGTGATGTACTGACATACAAAGGCAGAGCATGTTACAGAGAAAAGAAGACTTATTTTCCTTTGAATTTAAATTCATTCTGGGGCTGGTCCCTGCCCTTGGCTTTTCTTCCACATAGGTGCCTTTCAAACATTTTGCTTCTTCAAGCTGTGTGCTACCTCTGCTCCTGCTGTGGCAGAAACTAAGTGAGACACCCCATTATGTTAGCCCTTATACAGTCCTTTTTCTCTCCATCCACTTAACCTACAGATGTTTGTTCTCCCTCTCTGAAAATGATTGCCCTCTAGCTACACTTGGCGTTTATCCTTCCAAGAAAACATTGCTTTCCTCTCGGAGCATTCTTCATTCCAGAAAGAATGTCATGGGACGAAGACCTCAGAGACCACCAGAACCTGTTCTTGAATCACCCAATGCCAGCTGTGATGATCTAAATTCACCCAGGAAGGGGAGAAGAATGCAAGACCACACCAGCCCTCATTGTTTTTCTCAGCCCCATTTTCCACCTGGAAAAAAAGAAACAAACTTGAAAACCTTAAGACCTCTTCCAACTTCCCAGGAAGCAGGGGCACAGTTTTTGACACATTGGCCTACTGTGTTCCCCCTTTACCCAGCAAAGTAATAAAGCTACTTCTTTCTACTCCTCCAAAACTCTGTCACCGTATTTCTATTCAGCATTGGAGAATTTGGGGGAACAATTCCCCAGCCTCACCCTATCCACCCTTGGAGGGTGGCAGGAAATGCCACGTTCTCTCCCTGGTCCTGGGATCCTGGAGAGCCTGCCCCTTACCTGAGGCCCCCTCTTTCCTAGCCCCTTTTCCTTGCGTCTCCTCAGAGCAGTCCTTTCTCTCAGGCCTCCCATTATGGTCAGCCCTTTCTTTCATCCCTTTGAGGAAGTGCCCCAGGCCAGTCATGTGACATTGTTTTTCTGTATCCAGTTCAACTCAATAGGAAAATGTTCTTGTAGGCAGGCATGTTATTCAGTCACATCCCTGGAAATAATGTAGGCAAGAGGGTGTAGGAGAAGCAGAGACACAGGGACACAGAAAAACAGCTGAAAAGAATGAGGGGAACCAATGAGAATACAGATGGTGATGGCTGGGAATCTTGCAAAGAGACAGTAACATAAAAGAAATTGAGCCTTGAAAGTCAGTTTTATAAAAGTAGTAATGAAAACAGGATCTGCAGGGGTAGGAGAGCACTGTAGGGAGAGGAGTCCTGAGTCAGTGATAGGAGGGAGAGCAACAGTGGTGAGGATTAAGGAGTTGGAAACTTGGCATTCAGAGCATTGGGACCCTGGGAGAGAAAACTAGCAGTTGGAGGAGCAGAAGAAGAAAGAAAGCAGGAAATCTGATGCATAGTCACCTGGGAGTGCCAGAGAATGAGGTGGAAGTGAGCATAACATGGA